>PVJS01014304.1:0-40469 GCA_004027185.1 Glis glis
CTCTTTGCTATGAACAGCTTCCGGTGCCCTAGGAATGACTGTGACAATGGGGTTATATGAACAGAGATCTATCTATCCTCTATCAATCACCTGTCTATGCATCTATTTTAATTTTCAAAGAAGTTATTTTACCTCAACTGTTTAAGAGGACTGTGTCTTTTTATAGTTTCTCTTGTATTACAAGAAACTAGAGTGGCCACTTATAAGGAAATTGAGATAAGGGTGTATTTGAGGGTTAAGTGGGATAATTTTATGTAATTCAGTTACTTCTAAAATAGTAGTTACTTCTAGTTATTCTCATAAGAATATTTTCCAGAATTATTCCTACTAAGTAATAAAGATAAATAGATTTTGAAAATACCATGGAAAAAGATTTAAATTTCTTACTGATTAGGCATGGAATGATGACATTGACAGACATTATATGTAATGCATATGTTTCACTAACAAAAGGACATTGACCATAATTCTTTAGTGGTGTCTGCCATTCAAAAAGCAAATACCTGATTTCAAACAGGTTATACCTGATAAACAATTGATGGACTACTTTCCAAAATTAATAACAATCCTGAAATAACTTTAGGACAAAATCAATAATGTAATGGCGACTAAAACATATTTTCCTAAATTAGCAGTAGTAAAACCAAATGTGAATAGTTTTGCAAAGGGAAAATTGAAAGCAAAATTTCTCTTCTCCTTATAGGAATTGATATTACAAAGTAACTTCTTACATAAAGGCAAAGAGCATCTAGTTGTGTTGTTAGAAAATAAATGTTATCTAGGTGGGTCAGACAGTTAATTCCTAAAAATTTGGTGTTTCTGATATTTGTTACATGTTTTTCTGACTTTTGTTCTTTTAATTTTATATATTTTTCTTCCAGAAAAACCTTCAAATTGTATAAAGCCCTCCAAATCCTTAATCCTCCCCTGTCTGGCTAATAGATGTGTTCAAAAAATGTTAGATCTTACTACGTGAAATCAAGTAATTCACCATACCCATGAATTCTTTCCTCATTGTCTCTGCCACAATTTACTCTCCTTCCTGAATTTCTGTGGTTGTTGTCTTGGTCCTATTCAGTTTGTCACTTACCTCTACTAATTTCTCAAAGTAGGATTATTATTGCCTGCATGTACATTGTTGCACTTGGTGAATTATTTGTCCCCAGTGATAACATAAACACTGGATTCTTCAAATCCAGCAAAATTCTTTCAATAACTCAAAATTTTGCTCTCTTCACTACTACTTTCTAAACTTACCTTTCTCTTTTCTTAAAATTCTGTTTCAGATTAAATTAGCCACCAGTTCTATTCAAAGGAAATCTCAGCATTTTTGTTATTTTTTTCATTCTCGTCTCTCAGAGAATCAGCTACCAATGTCAAGCATGGTGGTTCTAATCATGAGGATATTTCAAGCCAGTCTTAGAAGACAGAATATTGAGGACCACCAGAGGACAAGACCACCTACTCGATTTGGTTAACTTTTGAATATTATCAGAGAGCTCTTACGTGTCTCTAGTTTCTCTAATTTAAACAACCCCAATTACTTCATTATTTTTTACATGACATAATAATCAATTTAGCTTCATTCCACCCATTCTAATAGATTTGAATCCTCTTTGGGAGAGGTATAATGTATCTTTGTTTTCAATATTTCCCCTTTCTAGCCGGGCGTGGTGGCGCACGCTTGTAATCCCAGTACTTTGGGAGGCGGAGACCGGAGGATCCGGGTTCGCGGCCAGCCTCTGCTCTCTCTCTCTCTCTCTCCCTCTCTCTGTCTCTCTCTCTCTATCTCTACTTGGTGAGGCCCTCCACAACTTTGTGAGACCCGGTTTCAAAATAAAGTATAAAAAATAGGGCTGGGGGCGTAGCGCGGAGGTAGAATGCCCCTGCGTTCAATCCCCGGTACCGCAAAAAAAAAAAAAAATTAAAAAATATTTCCCCTTTCTAAGGCACAATCATGCTGAAACTTCATTTATCTTTATGCTTCACATATAACTGATATGTACACTGTCACATTTAATCATAATAGCACAAAAGAAACAAGTATATTCCCATTTCTCAGAGATGGAAACTACAGTTCAGAGACACTAAGTGATTTATCAAATTCATTGCTCTTGATATAGAACTTTGACTTATCATCTGACACTGTACCCAGAGAGCATCTCATTATCCTATCTCTTCTCACATTTATTTATAACATATATCATAGCTGTTAAAATATACTATATTTTCCCTCATAAGCATTATTCACTGGCCATAAAATCAGCTATAAGCTAACCAGGAAGGCAATCCTATCTTTTTAGGATGGATCTTTACCTACAACATTGATGGGGTTACTACACATGGTAGAATATTTAAAAGATCAAAATATCAGAGGAATTTCTTTTGGTACTAGAGGTTGAACCCAGGGGCATTCTACCTCTGAGCCATACCCCCAGCCCTTTTTTATTTATTTATTTTTATTTTGAAACAGGTCTCACTAAGTTGCTCAGGCTGGCCTTGGACCTGTGATCCTCCTGTCTCAGCCTCCCAAGTACTAGGATTACATGCATGCACCACCATGCCTGGCCTAGAGGAAAATTTTGATGAAACAATTCAATATCTCAATCATTTTAATGAAAATGTGCAAAACTTTGTGGGGTCAGATATTTGTGCCATTATTTAAAGTACAACTTATATTATTCACAATAGTTATGGCCTTTTATCATTTTTAAATATTGAAATATTAAAAGAATTAAATGACTGGGAGAGTGTCTGCTCTTCATTATTATTTGATTAGCCTATTCTTGCTGACATTATAATGGATGAATATGATATGTTATGGAACATCATGTCAAAAACAATTCCAATTCTGCCTCTGAAGCCAAAATTCCTCTTTCTAATAATTGCTAATGGTCTACTTAGGAGATATTTTACTATTCTCATAGTGTTTGAAAATTATTGTTCAATTAAAGATTTTTAAATTATTCAAATAGATTTTTTTAACCCAAGAGAGTGTACCTTGGCATAGTGCTTGCTCCTTTTCTCTTTGTATCCTCCTTTTTTTAAGTTAGAGGAAAGGCCTCTGTTTGCAGCCATTTGCGTGTATGTTCATATGTTAGGAAATGAGGGTATTTCAGACCAGGGCTAGCATATGAGTCCATTTTCTGTAATGATAACAAACTACCTGAGATGGGTAACTTATAATGAAAAGATGTTTACTTAGCTCATAGTTTTGTAGGTTGACAGTCCAAGATCAGGTGTCCCCATATGTTTTGCTCTCCAGGGGCCCTGAGCTTCATCATAACCTTGCAAAGAAGTGGGAAGGGAAATGGCTATGCAAAAATACATCACATTGGGTGGCCTTGCTTTATAACCCGCTGCATTGATAGCAAACTCCCAGAGACCAGCACTAATCTCTTCCAAGAGCACCATTCCCAAGGGCCTAATTACTTTGCACTCAACCCCACCTCTTGAAAGTTCCACTACCTAAAAACTATTTCCAGCTCATGAACTTTTGGAGGAAAAACCACATCCAAACTACATTGGTTAGGAAAATTGAGGTCTATTTTACATGTTGGCATTGTTAAAATAACAACACACACACAAACAAACAGTGGGTTAGGCATAAAGACATTAAAACAGTGTGAGGCATAAGACATGTCTAATATATATATATTAGATATATATTATATCTATAATATAAATATGTTATATATTATAATATATTATATTTATAATATAATATTATATTATATTATATATATTTGTTCAGGACAGGAAACAGAAATCACGCAAGATATTCTAAACCCCAAAAGATACTATGATATTTATTTATTTATTTATTTATTTATTTATTTATTTATTTATTTTTGTGGTGCCAGGGATAAAACCCAGGGCTAGGCAAGTACTCTGCCACTCAAAGAGATTCTTATTTAAAGAAATAAGATGCTTACAGTCTTGTTGGAGAAGCTCTATATGAGACCTCCAGGCATGGCTAGGAAAACATTTCAGATTTAATCCACCAGGAAATAATGCTGTAAATAAGTAAGATGGGGAATCAGGAGGCCACCACTGGATGGTTCCAACCATTTCTCCCTCCCTACTGACTTCCATATTTTAGTCAGCATGTGACTGGTTGTGGAAATAATGCAAATATCCAACTCCGATCTGACCTTGAAATTTCCTTCATTGAAGAAACTTGCTGGAAACTGTCCCCTCTAAAAAGTAGCTCATGGAACTGTTTCCAGTAGTCTCCTCTCTTCTTATGAAGTAGTCTACACATTCCTCTTGTTCTCAATGTCTCCCTAAATCAGAAGCCCCACGGGACACTATGTTTTGTTTCTCATATGATATTCAACCTGGTATATAATGCCATGTGCACCTAGTGTACCGTATAAATAATAAATAGTAATATATATGTCCTTCAGGGAAAGACTGAAAACTTTTCCTACTTTAATTGAGTTCTTCTGTTTGTGCTTTTTGATGTTTTATTTATTGTGTGCTTTCTGGGAAGAGTTTTTTTTTTTTGTTTATTGTTGTGGTTCCTATTCTATTTCAGCATTGGAAATAGCTCCTGTCTTGTGTTGCCCTTTTCTTTGAAATTTGAAATTTTGTTTAATTTCTGTCAGATGAAGGTGTTTTGGAGGCTGGAGGGCACTTGGGTCAATAAATTAAGGATATAAAAAATGCCATCTGCCACTTTTTCACCTACCATACAACATTCATCAGTGTATCAGGAAAAATTACTTTAGTCACAATTCCCTCACAGAGAAATTTATTTTCTTGTTTTTCTCTGATGACCTTCTAATTTTTAGGTATAATCAGATTGTAGTGAAAGCCAGTGAATTATACACATGCTATTCTTAAGTCTAAAAGCTAGGCATTGCTAGATCACTCAGAGCATAGTACGGCAAAAACACAGGACTGAAGTGGGAAATGGGACAAAGCCTGCCCCTCTAGAAGCATCAAAGACCAGTAACTGCTGCCTGTGTCCTCCACAATGGACAATCGCAGAGTCTCCATGATTCTAAATCACTTAGCGTGAGTACAACCAAGAGGTGATGCCACCACACCTGTGGCCCCAGCTGACTACAGCCTTTGACAGCCCTGTGGACAGTCCATCAGTGCATGACTGAGGGAGAAAACTGCCCAACACAGGGAAGCAGTGTAATTTAGTGACACAGGAATGAACTTTCTTGTGAAAGAGGTGTGAGGTAGTATCTGAGTTCTGCTATGTGACTTCGGGCAAGTTGCTTACTTTTCCAAGTTTCAATTTTCTCATCTATAAAAATATGAAGAAAAAACACCTTAAAATGCTATGGGGCAGCTTGGTGCAGTGTGCATGTCTGTAATCCCAGTACCTCGGAGGCTGAGACAAAAGGATTGCAGGTTCAAGGCCAGTGTGCAGTCACTTAGAGAGACCCTGTTTCACAGTAAAAAAACAAAAAGGCTGGGGTGTATGTAGCTCAGTAGCTACACCCTAGCTAGGTTCAGTCCCAGTATTACACACACACACACACACACACACACACACACACACACACACACACATTGTGGGGAGGATTAAATAAGATAACATATATAAAATTATTGGCACATGGTAAACATTGAGAAATGATATTTTAATGTCCTATTAATAATGGACAGTCTTCCTGTTCATTATGTATAATCATCACTTTGGGTGGGTGCCAGACGATTCGAAGTTCTATTCTCTGAGGGGGCTCTGGAAGACTGGTACTTTCTATTCCCATTGGAGAAGAATCCATCTGCTTTTGAAACCTAATAATCATGTGTGAGAACTATAATGTAAAGAGAGAGATAACCAGTATTCTCTCCTTAAATCACTTGTATATTCAAATACATTTTTGAGGGTAAATGATGTGCTCAGCATTGTACCCGATACTGGGTCTCTAAAGACAAAGCAAGGTGTGACCCTCCTTTAAGAAGTGCACAGAAATGTCAATGGATTTATATCAGTGCAATATAATCTAAAATGCAGTATAATCTAAAATACACAGAATAGAGAGAAAAGCCGCTGGTCCCTTAATGGAGGTGCAGAGCAGAGGAACCTAGGGCAATGAAAGATTTACCTTAGGAAGCAGGTTGAGGTGGTTTTGTGAAATCGTTAGGCCAGAACAGTTTTGGTGGGAGATATCCAGGAAAAGAAGGAGTGAGAGAAGGAGAATAAGTTGTCTCATCCTGATTATTGAAATTGGTGAATGGCGGCATATTAGAAGTGGGGACAAAATGGAGAGTGGAGCACAGCTTTGCAGTAAAAATCGCTGGGATGTAAGCTATGGTGTCAGCACCCCCAAGTATAATTCCCCTTGTGTCCTTTCCTACTGGTATTCTTAATATTTTTTTGTGTGTGTGGTTCAAATTTACCTTTCTAGTAACTTGGCAGGGTGTTGGGAAGATTAAAGAAGGTATTTGTTTATTTTTACTGATTAGGAGAAGGCCTGCCTATATATAAGCATTCAAAACAGATGATTGTTAAATTACATTAGGGAAAAAGTAAGACAAGGTCATGGATTACACATAGATTAGGGAAAAATACACATAAAAATGTAAAAGCAGCTCTATAAAATATTGAGATATACCCTATCTTCTGTCTTAAATAACAAAATTATTTCTTCAGATTTTTACCTCTTTGTCTGTAAAACTGCCACAATGTTCTAGAGGAGATAGTATGACTTTTATAAATGATGTCCTGGCAGAAGCTAGCTTATCTAAATACAGAATTTCTCTTCTTGGAGTGAAGTCTGTTGCATTCAGTTCAGTTCTGTCGAGTCAGACCTCTTAAATGGTTAAAAAGAAAAATGGAAACAGTGATAATTACTCACTAACTTGAATTAATGTGACTGCATTATGCCCTAATAACTGCAGTTTACTCATGTCTCCCCTGTAATAATCCAAAATTAATTTCATTTTATGCTTGCAAATAATCAGTTTATTTATAAAGGTTAGCCATCTTTCTTAGCACAAGTTATTCCTTTCTCATTACTTACTGGATTGTGCTAATGAAGCCAAGGCTGGGGATGCATACAGATCTATTTCCCCTGCTCTCCTTGGTATTGAAACAGCAGCACAGGAAGTAAAGAAGTCTGCAGAAATCCAACTTGGGCCTGGAAGTCTGATTCCAGCATCAGCTATTGGTGAGCCATATAGATAGTCAAGTATTTCCTAGCATTTCCTGGGGAGGGGACCAAGGTTGCCGCCAGGGAGAAAGGAAGTAAGTACTCTGAACTCAGGTGGACGCTCTGCAGTCCACCCTCTTAGATTCTAAGAATAGCATCTGGTGCTTATCCCACACCAGGCAGTCTTCTAAAAGCATCACCTTTAAGTCTCGTGATTACTCCAGGAAGAAGATGCCACCATTATTTTCATTTTAACATTGAAGAAACTGAGTCACAAAGTAATTAAGGAACTTGCCAGACTCTACAACAGCCAGGCTCCTGGCCTCCAGAATTTGTGATCTGATACACTGTGCTAACTTGCTTGTTCATATACAGAGCCAACAAAATAGTCTACAATTTACAGGTAACCACTGTTTCCCTGATGTAAAATAAAGATGAGCCATAGTTTAAAAAAAGAATAGTTTCTTAGCTTTAATAATTAGCAAACTAGTGTTTGTCCTCTCAGTGGCTTCTTCTCTGTCTTGGTTTCACTGGATGCCCAATTATACTATTTTAATTTGATTATGCAGATATGCTATTCTGTAAAAATAATCTCCAATTTCTTCATGCCCATATGTTCACTATTCCCAGCCACAGAAATGCTTTATGACTTGGGAGATTGTTTAGCCTTTCTGGGTAAGGGCTTGTTTTTTTCTTTATCTGCACATAAAAGACAGAGATATAATTAAAATTGCTGAAGACTTTCAAATCTAAAATGTAATCATTCTACAATTCCATAAGAATGGGATTGAAACTTTATATTGTTCTTTTTTTAGTACTTATGCATTCCAACAAAACAAGTTCATAGTTTTGCACATAGTCAATTTAAGATGTCTTATTGCCATTGTATTCTGTGATCATCTAGATTCTAATCTAATCATTTTAAAACATGATATTTATTACACACTAAGGTTAAAGAGTCACTACAATGAAGCACACAGTAAACCTGACTCATAATTTCCTGATATATAAAATGGCCTAAAAACCACCTGCCATCATATTTGGACAATACCAGCTAGTCCCCAAGACCTACTAGACAAAGACTATGAATCGATGGCTAGAAAATACATTGTAAAGAGATAGTAATGAAAAGTACAGCTGAATTTAATTATTACACATTGTGTTCATAGATCAAAACATCAATTTGCACCTCATAAGTTTATGCAATTATAAATTGTCAGTTTATAGCAAAAATAGGGAAAATGTATGGCTATATTGTGCTATGATCTTTCCTACTCTGTAAGAGGCTTGTGAAATCATGTTCTCAGAAGTAAGTGCTGGAAGGAAAGAAAGCAAGAATGTATTGTCTTTTACAAACTCCCTCTTTATAGATAGTTCTTTAGTGAGAAGAATTTCTACCACTCTCCACCAGCCGCACATGAGCACATACTCCATAGGGCTAGGGGCTTCTTGGTGCACGCAGAAGTATAACAGGGTCATGTATGACCTGGATTGGCAGAATTTGGAAGGGAATTCTAGTCATATTTGCACAGCAGTAAGGATCTGGAAACAGACTGTTGGCAGTTCTTCTTCCTTTATTAATCATTGTGAGAATGGCAGATGGTCCTTGGTAATTTTCCAAGGGAAGTGAGAACAGGGTGTAGAATGAAGTTCTTCTCTTCTACCATCCTTGTTCAGGAATGTGAGCTGTTACCTTGAGATGGATAAGTGAAACATTTTTACTGAATAATTTGTAAACGTCAGCTTTATTCCAGGTACTGTTGCAGGCCGTGGTAAAAGAAGAGTGAAGCTAGGTGTGTAATCCCAGTACTTGTGGGGCTGAGACAGGAGGATCACAGATTCAAGGCCTGCTTTGGCAACTTAGCGAGACTCTATTTTAAAATAAAAAATAAAATAAAATAGGACTGGGGGTGTAGCTCAGAGGTAGAACACCCTGGGTTCAATCGCCAGCAGCACACACAAAAGAATGGTGAACCCAACCCTTACCATTGTGGAGTCATATCTTAAATGTGACCAAAAACAGATGATAGATAAAATAAATAAGATATATTATACATTAGATCTAGGTTCAGCAAATTCAGCCTGAGGTCCAATCTTCCTTACCACCTGATTTAGTAAATAAAATTTTATGGGAGCACAACAGTGTTCTTTTGTTACCTGTAGTCTGTTATGGATTCAGTACTGTGATGGTAGTGTAGAATAGTTGCAGCAAAGCCCATATGGCCTGCATCTGTCCAGAAAAGGTCTGTTGACACCTGGGTCAAATGCTAGTAAACAGTATGAATAAAAATACATACAGCAAGGGGAAGAGGAACAGGGTGTGTTTTAAATAGGGTGTCCAGGGGACAAACTAGCATTTCTAGTTTCTCAGTGTGTAAAGCACAGAGGCAAGAGAGCAAGGCTTGCAGCTTTTAAAAAAGCACACTAGGACAAGGGGATAGCAAGTTCACAGGCTCTGAGGCAGGGTAGCACTTGGAGTGCTGTGCTCACAACAGGGAGGCCAGTGTTGCTGGAGCAGAGTGAAGGAGAGGCAAGAGATCAAGGAATGGAAAAAGGTCCTTCTATAGGACCTTGTCACACCACAAGTTCTATGGCTTGTGTTGTAAGTGAGTTGTGAGGCCATTGGAGGGTTATGACCAAGTGACATGTAACTCACATGGTAACAGGATCTTCTCCCACTGCTTAGTTGAGAATATTCTAATGGAAAACAAGGCCATGAGTAGGAAGGGGAGACTTTCCAGTAAATGTTATAAAGAACCAGGCATGAGATAATGGTGATTTGGGAAATAGAAGTGGATGTGGTGAGGTATGCTAAATTTTGCAACATTTTTTCCATAAACACCCCTCACATACATACATATACACACACACACAAAGAGAACTGATAGAGACCCGATTTCCAATTAAATATCATTTGTATTCAGTTTAGAGCAATGAAATAATTTCATTTTGAAATGAAATAAAATATTATATCTTATTTTAACGTAAGTATATTGTTTCAGTCAGCATTCTCACTGCTGTAATCAAAAAGCACCTGATTACCACACAACTTAGAGGAAGGAAGACTTATTTGCTCACAGTTCTGGAGATTTCTGGGGTTCAGTCCACGTCAGGTCTGGTTATGTTGGTGAAGCTCAAGGCATGGCAGTGGGAAGCAGAGAGGAGGAGAGACCAAGGGCTCTGCTCTCACATCATGAAGGTTGGAAGCAAGAGAGCAAGCAAGGGGATTCAGTGATACAAGTACAGTCCCTAAGACCACACTCTCAGTGACCCACATTCTCTAGCCACACTCCACCTCCTAGGTCACCACCCAATAAACCCATTACAGTGGATTCATTCACTGATGAGATTACAACCCTCATTATATAATTATATCAACTCTGAACATCAACACATGAGCTCTTTCAGGGGACATTCTATATGTGACCATAACGTATACTTATGATATAACATTTGTCATATATGTATTCTCTCTCCAAATAAATAGATAAATATATCTAATCTTCTTATATATATGTATATCCCAGTCTATGTATGTATATATGTATATATATATGTATAACCTACTATAAATGTATATATAACCTTCTATATATGTATATACTATATATGTATATACTATATATGTATATATAACCTACTATATATGTATAACCTACTATATATATAGTAGGTTAGCAATCGGATATTTCTGATTAATATTTAAAAGTGATTTTGTTTGTTCATTTGCTTTCCATAAGGAGCCTGTGATTTGAATGCCCAATTATGGACATGCAGGCAGCCTGAAAAAGGGAGAAATATCAGTTAAGTTCCTTTAGATTCTTTCCTTTTCTTCAATTATCACTGAGAAATTTGGCAATTTAAAGTAGGATTCCCCATCACTAATGTGTATTAGCGAGGTTCCATTATAATAATTTCCCATTAAAATCCATGAAGTTCAGGTTTTACGTGGTGGGTTCAGAGATGGCTACACAAACGTGTTGCTCTACAGGCAGTCTATTTAATCTAATGTCGAAGTCATTGTGGTTTTTGAGACTTACCTGCAAGGATAGGTGGAAAATGCAGTCTGAGCAACAGAGTCCTGAGTTTTAGCAAGGAATACTTTAAAAGAAAAAGAGAAATAGGAAGATCATATTCCACTGTGAGCTTTGGGTAGGCGGGGGAGAAGGACATCTCAATAGTAGCTCACCAGGCTGTTGACGGGAGGGATCAACTAGTCAAAAATGTGTTTGTGCTGCTACAAAGAGTGACCATTGATGATCGCCACTTCAATAGAACCCCAGGGAAAATATGTTTAGAGAAATGGAAATTAGGACAGAAGAAAGTGAAAGCCAAATTACAACACTTGGTGTTAGAGAATTGAAGGGAAAAGCAAAGCCTGCCAAATTCAATGCCCTAGAGAATCCTGAGGGAAAGGAAATCATGCAAAAGTCTTTAGCTTTGTAAGAAGGAAAGAAGAAAGGCTTTCTATAGCAAGGCACAAAAAGAAAAAATCCCATAAATTAGATTCTTATAAGGTGGCATAGAATTTTTAAAACATTTGAGGTAGAGGGAGAATATATAGTTTGTTGAAACTAAACTGGATGAAACTAATATATCACAATCAAAAGATAACTGCACCTTGTGTTCCTATAGAAATTTATCATTTATAAAGCTTTTTCACATAAATTCTCCAATGAAACCAAGTAAGTTTGTGCGTCTGAATATTTTCTTTATAGTTAAGAAAACTATGAATGAGAAAAATTAAATGACAAATAGTTTTGGAACAAGTATGACAACCTAGTTTTTCAGAGTTCGAACATAGACCACTTTAAACACCTGTGTGCTCTTTGACATCAGTCAGTTCTAAATTATATTCTAACTCAATACTGGACTTTTACCATGACCTAGATGTTCCAGGGAAAAGAATCACTAACCACTGCCTTTTGCTTTATACTCCGCCATTGGTAAGTTGTTCCTGGTGTATACCACTGCTCTTTCTATTTACAGATGAGGAAACATAAATCTGAGGTACTTATTCAAGGTCAAAGGGCATGTAAATTCAGGAATAAAAACGGAAATCCAACTCCTCTGACTCCAAATTTTTTACTTATTCCATTATACCAAAAATCCATGCACGCGCGCGCGCACACACACACACACACACACACACACACACCCTAACTTAACTCATGAAAATGTGAAACATATACCAGCAGATCCTAGTGACACAATCACCGATTAAAAAAAAAAAGATAATTTACATTGCATTAAGGGTTTCCCTTAGATTGTGAGTTTCTCATGGAGGAGCTAAAATTTAAGCTATGACATGTGGATTTCTATTTTTTTCCCCAGGCATTCTACCTTCAAGGTAAACCCCTAGCCCTTTTTATTCTTTATTTTGAAACAGGGCCTCATTAAGTTGCTGAGGCTGGTCTCAAACCTGCAATCCTCCTGTCTTAGCCTCCCAAGTACTGGGATTACAGGCATGTGCCACCATGCCTGGTGGATTTGTATTTTATACTACATTTGTCACACTGACAGATAATAAATGTTAAAATGGACAAAAAAATAGATGTATGGATTCATGGATGATATTTTTAACAAGTCTGGAATTCTTTTTATCTCACTATTGGTTCACTTCCTTCTTTAAACCATTTTTAACATTTTCCTGTCCAAGCCAAGAATGGTTAGGTACAAGTCCTTTCTGTTTCTTTAAGGAAAGGTGTACTAGACCATGAAGTCTCTTAACAAGGAACTAAATGTGTATGTGTGTGTGTGTGTGTGTGTGTGTGTGTGTGTGTTACTGTGGATTGAACCCAGGGCACTATACCCTTGAGTTACACTACCAGCCCTTTTTATGTTTTTATTTTGGTTTTGAAACAGTGTCTTGCTAGGTTGCTTACAGTCTCACTACATTGCTGAGGCTATCCTTGAACCTCTGATCCTCATGTCTCAGCCTGCCAAATACTGGGATTACAGGCGTGCACCCCCACACCTGGGTAGAATTAAATATTGCTAATCCCTAGATCTAGCATACTGTAGAGAACACATTTTTTAAAAATGAATGAATAAATAGACAAAATGGATGAACTCAATGGATAAATAAGTAAATGGTGCATTATTTTATCTGGGATCATGTGTTTGCTCCCGGAGTACTCCTTCTCTCATGAAGGTTTTCCTGATGTCACTTCTATAAGCAGAGGCTGCCCCTTGTAATCCCTCATGCTGTATAGATGGCTCCTTATGAAGCTCTGTCTTTTTATGTACATACTGCCTGGTAGAGTACTTACTTGGGTAGGTAATTACTGTCTTTTTACTAGACCAAGTCCTCTTTGAAAATAGGCCCTCATTATTTTGACCTCAGTATTGTGAACATAGGCATTTCATAAATATCTGTCTTTTTTCTGTCCCATCTTTCATCTCAGCCAGAAAGGCAGGTAGTGGTAGAAATGTGCTAGGTGCATCAGACATGGTATGCCAATTGTAAGAGGCATGTTTGGGGCAAGTAGGAGGGCCGTGTGGTATGCTTAGAAACTAGAATGCAATGATATATGCTTGCTAGAATCATGGTTCATAATTGTATATTGTAGCATGAAATTTGTAACATATTCCAACATAAGGCACTCAGAATGGATTTTTGTAAATTCAGCTGTTTCCTGGTAGAATTAATTTTACCTCATTGCCTCCTCAATCATCTGTTATAACAATGATATTTTTTCCACCGTGGCATAAATATTACCTGTGTCCTCTAAAATGCTTTGAGTACCTTAAAAGAAAAGCATAATGAAAATTTAAGAGAGTGTTATTAATTTTAAGACTCTCTTAAGAATGCATAAATCAAAGCTATGGTTACTGTACCATAAAAATGATTAAGCATAGTCAAAATCACAGGCTTATTGTTCTTAATACAGTCTGGTCTCAATATTAAACATCTTTTCCATTAATTTTTCAACATCTTCCAAATGCCAATATACATATCTTATAAAGAACTTTTTTAGTTTTTTTTCTTTTAGAGGTTAAATGGCTATGGCAGCTTCCCCTAGAGTGAAATTGGCTATTTCTGCTTCATAAATCAACAGCTTTTCTCCTAGGACTAAGGGAACCTCCAGATTCATTTATTTTATTTCGAAAAAAATATTATTAAGGGTCTTCCAAATGACTTCACTGGTGAAAAAGAATGAAGTTTCTTCAAGGTCTACCAGGGAAAACCAAAGATTATACAAACATTGTTTGTCAGCAATTGCATATCGACTGAATAAAAGTTGTTTTGCTTTCTAATTGCCATGTTTCCTTACAAGGAACTTGGCAGGTCAGGGATTTGAGTTTATTGAAAGAAAATGAAACGGGTTGCAGTTTGACCTGGCAGACTGCATATGGGGAAATATACAACTGAGTTACATTTTTCGAAAGGGACTTTGGGCAAGGAAGTGATTTATAGAACTTCTACATGGCTAAGCTTGGTAGTCATTGGGGAGCATTTAAAGATAAGTGTGGAGGATCTTAAATTTAAGCATCAAAACTCTTAGGTCAAGAACAAGGTGAGCTCAAAGACTTATGTAGTGGATCTTGTGCTGTTATAAAATGTTCCACAATTGGGTCTTTGTGCCAGTGAACATGGGCTGTCATGACTCGACTCCTGTTTTGATACTTAGATTATAATTCTCATCACCTCCTGACTGACCAATTAATTGATTTATGATATTAGGTTTAATATAATTTTCTTTAATCTCTTTAAAATATTAGATGCTTTCTTGGAAATATACAGACAGTACATGTGAGGGAAAATAGAAATACTACAAAATATACTTTTTTCTATGTACTAATTTACTGACAATGTGTTTGTTGAGCACCTGCTGTATTCTAAACACTGTGCTAGGTTTTGGAAATACAGAGATTAATAGAATTTTTGCCTCTCATTATGAGAACTCACAGCTAGTGGAAGTAATTCTATAACTCACAGGAGGAATGATTTATAGTCAGCAAGTCAGCTGCTCATTTTGCTCTGAACTAAGCACATTCATATCAAAACAGACATCTACTAATGCTAACAACCAAAGTGTGGACTGGCTCATAAATGTAATCATCTCCAAATGACATCACAGAAAATTCTGGGTACATTTTTTAGTACTGGGTATTGAATCCAGAGGCATTCTACCTTCAAGCTACACCCCCAGACCTATGTTATTTTTATTTGGAAACAGGATCTCATTAGGTTGATGACAGTCTCACTACTTGCTGAGGCTGTCCTCAAACCTGTGATCCTCCTGTCTCAGCCTCCCAACTACTAGGATTATAGTCATGTGCCACCACACCCAGCTTCTGGGTACCTTTTATAAAGGGTTTGTTCTGCAATAACAAATGTTCTAGCTACTTTCTTCCTCAGTATCTCACCCATTTCTGGATCTGGCTATTGTGGTCTAAAAGCCTATGAATTCAGACTCTGAAGAATGAACTAAAGAAAATAAAGCTGGTATGTCCAGTTAGCCTTCAATTTTCTCTAATGAGAGCCCCTAAATTTTCAGCTGTTCAGAATGAATTAAATACCTAGTGTGCTCAGTAGCTTATGAAATTTTCAAGACAGAGCCCAATTTGGTGGAATTCTACTTCATTTTATTGGATGCAAAATTTCAACACCAACATGTATCTTTTAATGGACTTCTAAACATAGCTTAGGATTCACATAATTATCATTCCGCAAAGTCACATTAAATTCCTATACGTCATCATCATTTCATGCGGAATAATTAAGAAGGGTTTAGTTGTATCTGAGAATTCATTAAGCTGTAGATTTGAAAATAGTAAATCATTATCTTTTAGTTTTAGCAAAATTATGAGCAGGAACTATGCAAATATGCCAACATTCTAAAGAATGATAAAAATGTATGCAGATTCCCTGTAATCTAATTCAATAAACATTTGCTAAGGGCATACTCTTTGCCAATATCTGAGATTACAGAAATAGATATATTTCTATCTTTGCCCTGAAGATTTATAGCTTATTATTATTGATTAGGAGCTCCAAATATTTTTGAGGGTCAGCATAGATTTTTACCATGACTCAAGATTATTGGAAATTTGCTTAAATTGAAGTATACAAATCCACTCAGGCCCAGACTGAAATCTAGAAATGTTTTACTCTGGTTTGTCCCATTTCTTTTAAGTGCATCCTCATCCTTTAGTTATGCCAATCCTTTATTTTTACCTCTCCTTTTTTTTCCCCAGTCACTTAGCAAAGTCCTCTTCATTTTTCTTAGGAATAACTTTAATATCAACTCTTTTCTTCACCACTTCTGCATTGGGACATCTTTACCTTTTATCTATACTACTGAAAGTCTTGTGTTTACTTGTCTCCAGTCTTGTTCTTCCTTGTTGAAATCTACAAATTGCAGAGATGTAATGCTCCTGAAAATACTTGTACAAACCATCTTCTATTATAAAAAGTAAAAATAAAAAAAATCAGTCATGATCTATTACTCATCTAAGTAAAATAACTCAGGTACCTGAATGGGCCAAGTAGGTAACAAAATGAGTGAATTGGGTAGAAGTAAGGCAGTAGGGAGTGGTAGAGACTCTAGGATGCATAGTCTTTTGATAAGGAGGAGAGGGGACTTAGTTTCAGTTGATTGTTTTCATATAGAAAGATAGGATAATTTTTGAAAATTTTTTACAAAAATGTATTTTAAATTTCTGAATACTTGAAACAATGTTTAGGCCAACCAAAAACACATCTGTATGTATTCTCATGTAGCTCTTGCTGATTAAGGAAGACAGGCTGCTGGTCTATGAAATCTCTCAACAAAGTTAGATTATGTATGTTCCCTGGATTTCAAGGCCATATAAAATCTATCCCCAGTATTTGTTTACAATGTTATTTCTTCTTATTATTATTATTTCAACATTGACCTTGTGTCTACTTTGATGGTGGGCTATATCTGGTGTTTATTCCCTACAACAATTTAATGAAGAATGAATTATTATATCTGTCTCAAAGATGAAGAGATGAGAAAATTTGACGGTAGCTAAATAGGAATTGTCAGCTTTATGATTAACATGAAATATTGATGGATTCCAAAGTCTATGTCCTTTATACTTTTCAATGCTGCTTCCTGGATACATGTATGATAAGGATATATGTCTTCCCAAGAACCCCATGATAAAGGAATTATTTCTGTCCTCATCTTACAAGTGAGGGAAAAGGATTACATGACTTGCCCAAAGTCACAAAACTGTTAGTAGATAGACCCAGAATATGAAACCATACAGTTTAACTCTAAAGTGGGCTATCTTATTAAACATGATATTATACTAAATAAATAGAAAAAATGAATAAACAAGTAAATAGAATTTATTTTAAAATATAGCTCAAATGTCACTTTGCTTGTAATGATTTTTCTATTCCTCCTCTTCAGAAGTAATGTCTTCCCCCACTGAGCTACCATGCTACTTACTTATTTTTCTCTAGTCTACCTTGTTTTAAATCTGCACACAGACCTTCCTCTTTTACTAAATAATATTAGCACCTTGATGATCATGCATAGGCCTTTATGCTTAGTTAGAGCTTGGTCAAACTGTGTTGAATAAAATTAATAAAAATATATGGATTAAAGAGTTTTATCCATTCCCTGATACAAGCCATGTGCTATGCCTGAATGTAGTAAAAATATTAATTAAAACCAAAATGTTTTTGAAGAAGATTTGCATTTTCAACCCACCTCTTGCTGGCAGTGCTTAAAAATCTTGGTTCAGTATAATCCATCAAAACTGCTTATTAAATTATTTAGAAAATAGGCCCAGGATGTATTTGTAAAATATTAGGAAGGAAAAACACATTTGGTCAGGAAATAAACCAGGGCTTATGTGTGTGGGCGGTAATGTCAACATGCAAACCAATTCCCCTGGTAACACATTGCATAAAAACATTTTGTTCAAACCAGGGTATCCTGCTGTGTTGTATAGTTTCCTGCCAAAATATTCCTTGGCTGTTATGTAGATAGCCAAGGCGATCTGTTAGGAAAACTCCCTTCTCTACCCAAACATCCCAACTCAGCACTTTCAATGGTCCACAGGAAACAGGCGCGCCTCTTGAAACCTTCATAGGTGGATGGTTAGGATAAACACAGGCAGCCTGATCATACTCACAGAGACTACCTCTCCATAAACTTGAATCAAAGTGACTTTAAATTATATGCTATGGTTTGGCTCTGGACTGTGCCCCCTTAGCCCCCAGTTTAGCGAGACTCAGAGGTGGGGCTTTCAGGCAACAATTAGATAATGAGGGTTCTGACCTCATCAATCCATCAATCCACTTGATGGATCAATGCATTGATACTGAATGGACTACTGGGAGGTGGGACCAGGGTATTAGAGGAAGCAGGTCCTAGAGGTCTGCCCTGCAAGGATTTATCTTGTCCCTGCCCCTCCCCCTTCTTCATGGCTGCCCTTAACTGAGCAGCTTTCATCCACATGCCCTTCTGTCATGGTTCTCTGCCTCACCTCAAGCCCAGAGCAATGGAGTCAGCTTACCATGGACTGAGACCCTTAACCATGGGGCAAAATAAATGTTTCCTTCTGTAAGTTATTCTTGTCAGGTATTTCGGTCACAGTGATGTAAAACTGACTAGTGTACTATGTCCTTATCACTCAAGGAAATCTCAACCTTGAGTGTTTCATCACTGGCCTTATTTATTTACTTAGATACTGGGAATTCAGTCCAGGACCTCACACATTAGGTAGAAAAGCACTCCACCACTGAGCTATGTCCCCAGCCTTTTAAAAAATATTATTTTATTCTGAGACAAGGTCTCTTTAAGTTTCTCAGGCTGGCCTCAAACTTGTGATCCTCCTGCCTCAGCTTCCTCAGTAGCTGGGATTACAGGTGTGTACCACTGCACCTAGTTTGGACTCATTTTTAAATGTACTTTACTGAGGAAATTTCCAAAAACCAGTGTTGGGATTTTTATAGATAACTATGACACCCCAAGATAATAATTAAGATTATATTCTTTAGGTGCCCAATAGCTCAAATATTAGAGCATCTGAATATATTATGTGATGCCAAATCTTTTCCACTTCACTACTCCTCGCTCTTTTCCATGTTAACAAGAAAAGCATTATAAAACCGAAAGCATAAGCATTTAGAAATAACTCTTCATAGTTTCACTCCAAAATAAATCAGATAAATAAATAACATCAGGCACATATATACTGACTCAAAAAGGATTCTGATTTGTTTTGGTAGAGATGTTCCGACTGGGCTGCTTATTTCTCACTCTAATTAAGGTATTCTCTGCTAAGACAGTACATTTTAAGTCTTCTCATCACACATATACTATATATATGAGATATTTGATATGTTAAGTAGCTTGGTTTAGCCATACTACAATGGAAACAACATTGTGTTTTACACTATAAATATATCTATATCTATCTATCTATATATAACTTTGTCATTTAAAACTAAATAAATAAGAAATTCTCAATAACAATACAAAAAGATATAATGAGATCATGGTATTATTCTTGATACCTAATGCAATAGTCCTAAGAAGCAGGACCTTTAAGGGAGGCCGCTGCCTGGGTGATGGCATTAGTGCCACGTAAGGAGGCAGAGCAGAGCTTGTTTGTCCCTCCTGTCCCCTGAGCAGGCAGTGTGTGAGAAGGCACCATCTGTGACCACTGGATGCTTGCCTGACATGGAACCTGCCAGTGCCCTGAGCTTGGACTCCCCAGCTTTCAGAAGTGTAAGATAATAAATTTCTGTTGTTAGTTACTTGGTCCAAGTATTTTGTTACAACAAAAAGACTAGGGCAATATGTGTGGTAAAGAAAAGAGTGAACAGCTAGTTAATCTATGTGAAATTGCTCGGTTGCAGTGACTCCTCAAGATAAGCAAGGAAGAAAAGAAGGTAAGGTTTGAAGTGGCCAATGACTACCTTCACTACCTGCACAATTCCTGCTCCCCCACCAGAAAGCATATCCTTGAAAGCTATGTCAGCAATAATTTAACTTCCATAGTCTTCTGTTGCGTGTATGTGAGTCTGTATATGGAACTGTTGTGAAAATTAAGTTGAATGCTAAATGTCTAGAATAGGGCATGCCAAGTAGTAAGTGTACAGTAAATATGATTTCTTATTACCTATTAGTAGCTAGTTTTGTTATTACTACTTAGTCTTGGTGGTACCTGATGAAGAAATTGAGGGCCCTGGTTTCTCCTGAGTTAGAGAGCTCCATTTAGGTAGGGATTCATTTCTTTTGTCACACTTTTCCTATCTGTCCCTTTTTTGGTTTCATAATTATAAAAATAATTATAATTTTAATTATTTACTAAACTGATTATTACTTATGCCTGCTTATTTAGTACAATATGACTTTGTATACCATGAAATATATTTTGTGCAGATGTACAAAATTCTATAATTCATTATCAAAAAGTAATAAAAGTTAAGCTACCCTTTCTATGTCAAAATTAATACAACAAATGTTTTTGCATGACTGGATACTCTGCAATTAAAATGATGTAACTATTTATTTAGAACAATTTTCACAAAAATTTAGTGATTACTGATTGGATGGAAAAAAAAGAATCATTATATATTATTCCTAACATTGAAACTCTGTCTGGTTGGAATTTAGCGTGACTCACATTAAGAAAACATTTTAATAGCTATTTCTTAAACCTCAAAAACTAAAGTCATTTCTGACTACAAATGCGACTTCCTATAGAATGCAGTTCCTTGGCAATATCATGAGCATCCACCTTGGCAGGCCTGTTTAAGGATGTCCATCAGGGTATCCAGTTGGACAAGACAATCACTTCATGGCTTGGGCCAAGGCCAGTCACTTATATGTTAGTGATCTGACTTCTCTCATTTGTTTCATCTCCAAACTCTTGGCATCTTTCTTTTATTAAGCACATCATGAGCTGTTGGGAATGGGTTGGTGGAGAATTTCTTATGTCTTACCAAGTCTAAAGAACAGAATCCTTAGTTCATGCCATCTTGCTAATCTAGATTTAACATTAAGGCAGAACATACCAGAATGGTTTTACTATGTGCAAAAGGTGCAGGACAACCTCCAGGACCACACTGATTGCAGGATCCTAGTTTCTACACATACTTCCTCTCTCTTTAGCAGCTTCTTCAAAACCTGAAGGATCATCAATGAGGTTTAGGTCATTAAGATGGTTTTTTAAATGCTTAATAGTGGCAGGGTGAATGTGATCTTTTTTGCCTTAACCATAGGTAAAATTGATTTTGATTCAGCAGTATGACCCTCTCCTTCAGGGAACATTAAAGGGTTGCAAGGATCAGGAGGCCCTGATTTGCACACTGTGGTGTGAATTAAGCCCAAGCGGTCATAAGGGAAGGCCTACTTCATAAAATTCTTTCGTTCTACTCCTTTTCCACTGAGGCATTATGTCTTTGTTAAGGGATGGCTACATCCGAAGTTCTCATTAGTTTGATTAATGGTATACTTCTAATAGAGGCCGCCACCTGACATTTTGGGAAAAAATACATGGCAGGTAATTTTTAAAAATACTGAACCTGTCCCCTTAACCTAGTTTCATTCCCTTTGGTAAGGGTGGCAATTGGATGTGACACTCATCAATGAGAGCATCTGACACCCTCTCTTTCCCTCCCTCACCAGTTCAATTAAAAGGATAGCTTGACTTTTGGGAGAAACTGAAAGAAACGTAGGGGAGAGACTCTTTAATATCCCCAGCATAGTATCACATCCACCCATTTTAAATTAAGCATTTCTTGTCAATTGGACACGTTAAGGTTTCACTAGAATACTGAATTGATGGATTGGTTCTGTTCCTAATAGATAATGCATCTCGTGCCTTGCTTGTCTTTTCATGTAGAAAAATGATGAGGTGTGTAAATAGGTCAATTTCAAATTTTTCAAATGCTGAATTAAAATTTATGTTTAAAAGCCCTTACTTTAGAGTTGGCTTTGGGTCTCCCTAATGAGACTACCTTCTCTTCTTTGGGTCTTTAAAACTATTACAAGTGTTTTCCAGCCTTGATGGTTATCGACTGTCTCTTGCAGTAACACAATGCAGCTTAAGTTCGAGAATCTATTTTGTTCTGAGATCAAGCCCTTCTAATACTCAGAAGAGACAGAAGATACAAAACTGGCCTCTGACAACCCCTTGTAGGTTTTCTCAGTCAGTACGAACCACTGAAAGCACCTTGTCTGATGCCATTTTAGTGCACAGGAGTCAATACTCTGGGATTTCTCTCCTTTTGTTGCCTAATAGGAAATGGATTTATTTTAAAATTACCCAAACAAATCACAAATTCTATTTATTTATTTATTTTGCTTTTACCTTTGATGTTCTATTTCCATATCTAAATCTATTTCTCTCCCAAGATTAGAGAGCCCATGTTTCTGTGCAACTGTACAAGCCGTCCCCCGTCCCCATGCCACAAACAGGCTGTTGCTTCAGCCTGGAAACGTATGACAGCAGCTGTCCTTGGGCATGGATGTCCTCTTTAATCAAAGTGAGTTCCCTAATGGGCACTATAATGACATTCATTTGCCATTTGGATGTACCTGATGTGACACTTGAGGCAATGCCATGATTATTTTCCCTTAAAAATGTGAAATAATTTTACAAAATAAAAAGGACTGAAGTATTGCCCAAGGAAGAAATTCAGTTTTAAAAATAGCAACATTATCCTGAATTTGGGAAAGTGCTATAATCCTCTATCTCGCAAATGATAATGGGGTCATTTCATATTTAGCTTGGTAACAACATTCTGTATTTGAGAATAACAGATCTCTTGGTTACAAGAGTTCAGACTATAGACTCTGTAACATGATTTCCTGAGTTGAGATATAGGATAATGAGAGTAACTTAATGGTAACCTTGTTAGACACACCTTACAAATAAAATGTTTTACTCTCCTGAATTTAACAGGTGTTTGATAATGGAAGATTTCGCTTTGCACTAGAAGTAGTATTTAAAGTGAGATTACTATTTTCAAGGTTTTCTTTTATATGGAATTTCTAATTATGCTGTAACTGAAATGAATGCAAGAAAGCGTTCCATGAGAAGTGGAAGACACATCTGACATTATAGATGAAAACACATTTTCAGTATATATCAGTATAGTTTTTATTAGTTACAATAAAACGTATTTTAAAATTCCGGGAAATCTCTTAATAGTTCCTTATATTTGATTAGTTCTCAAACTCAAGGGTCTGGAAGAATCTTCAGGACATGGACCATTTGTCTTCAGCTTCCTAGAAGCAAACATTGAAGGAAAAATGCTGCCCATGGTGAGTTTGTTTCTTGTCCAAACATGATGAATCTAAAAATTAAGCTCAGTAGATAGTGAATTTTTTCTCTTCAAAGGAATCACCAGGGAGCACACTTTCATAACTTCCCCTCTTATTCTGTCCCACTGCCTAACAAGCCAGAACAGCTGGACTTCCAGCTCCCAAAGTGGGACACTGCCAGACCATCAAGCAGCGTGGAAACTAAATCAAAGGACAAAATGTTGTGATCAATAGCAACTTCCCACCTGATTTCCAAACTAGCAAATTCCTATTACCCATCATTCAAAAGGCAATGGCAGTGAGTTGCAGAG
Source organism: Glis glis (assembly GCA_004027185.1). Taxonomy (NCBI): domain Eukaryota; kingdom Metazoa; phylum Chordata; class Mammalia; order Rodentia; family Gliridae; genus Glis; species Glis glis. Next base: position 23,698 of record PVJS01014304.1, read on the forward strand.
AAACATGTGCAGTTTTGAATCAGATTTGAATTAAATGCTTTCTCTACTGCTAGGCAGGCATGTGTCATCCTCAAAGCTACAACTCTCTGAGTCCCATGTTCCCCACCCAAAAGAGGGGATAAGAGTAACGACTGCAAAATGATTTTGTGAGGATCTTAAAAATTCACTCCATGTATCATAAACACACTAAAATTAGTGTTTATTGTCAGTAGTTATTGACTGATGGACCCATGTAAAACACTAAACCTGGTGATCTGTGGAATGGAAATTTGCCTTTAAACTGGGCTGGAAGCAAGGGTGGTACTCCTACAATGTGCTATATTGAGAATATTGCATATTCTATCTCATAGTGACCCTGTGGAGTAGGTATATATATAAATTTTTTTGGTAATTATCCTGCAGATGTGGAAATTGAGGGTTTTAGTGGATACCTAGCCTTTCCAGAAGTGGGACTTCAGAATGGGGCAGTGTATTGTCTCCAGAGCAAAGACAGGTAAACATATAACTGGAAAAGACAGTAAGTAAGGGGAGAATTGTAGGTAGATGCAGAGTAAGTGCTTCTGTTTCAGTCTTTCAAATATGGAACTCAACACCATGGTGTACAATGAACCAGTAAACCAAATCTAAGTTTGGGTTATATTCTTTAAAAAGCCATTTCTTGAATAGTAGAATTATAGTAAGTAAGCATTCCTCCCTACCTGTAGGGGACCCCATTTATTCTGAAATAGAATAGAATTAAACTTAAGTTAATATTTGAGGTTTATGCTATTCTACAAAAATAGAGGAGATATTCCTGTTTTATATAATTTTCTTCTCCAAGGATTTCTCATCTGACCCTTTGTTTCTTCTACTGGGCACCTGATGATTATTCAGATTTTGTTACTCAGGGTCCTAAAGAGAAACAGATCCAATAGGATGTGTATAAATACAGAAAGATTTATTATAAGGAATTGATTCACATGATTATGGAAGCTGTCAAGTCCAGAAACTTGAGAGGAGGCTGCAGACTAGAAGCTCAGGAAATAGCTCATGTTGTAGTACTTCAGGTCCAAAGACTGCTGAATTCCTTCTTGCTTGAGAAGGTCAATGTTTTGTTCTATTCAAGCTTTTAACTGATTGGATAAGGCCTACCCATATTATGGGGCCCATCTGCTTTATTCCAACTTCACCAATTATATGTTAATATCATCCCCAACCAAAACATTTGGACTAATGTTTGATCAGATATCTGGATATCATGTCCCAGCCAAGTTGACATAAAATTAACTATCACATAGTTTCTTGTAGCACTTATCTATCTAATCACATTCTAAATTTCCTAATGTGGTCATTCATACACTATAATTTTTTAGGCTATATTTTTATACTATAGATAGCATAACCTTTAGGTAGTAGAATGAGGTCCACATTTTTTAAGCATAAATTAAGCTCAGGATACTGAATCATTTATTTTTCAATATAACAGTGGAGAAAGTGAATAGTTAAGGCTTTTATTTATTTTTATTTATTTACTCTGTGGTGCTGGGGAATCGAACCTGGGGCCTTGTGCATGCTAGGCAAGCACTCTACCACTGAGCTACATCCCCAGCCCAAGGATTTTATTTTTATATCAGAAATACCACAGACATTTACTAATGGCATTGCAAAGGGACCCCGTCACATCACTGATGAACTTTTATATTAGGATGATTGTGCTTAGAAATCATTTCATTATTTTCTAAAGTTCCAGATATCAAATAAAAATTATTTTGGAATATATACAAAAGTAACAATTTTTAACATATATCTAATGACATGGTGATTTTGAATATCTTAGGGTATTTATGGTACCAACACCCTAAACCTATTTGCTTTGTTGAACTGTATTTTGCCCACTGTGCATAATCCTACAGATGTTGTTGATGTACAATGTTTCCTGATTCACTTAAATCAGGTACGATAGAGAAATTCAAACTGAGCACACTTCTATAGTCCTTCTATAAAGCAAGCGCTTCCAGGAATTATATTTACAGAAAAAGAGAAATCCGCTCTGGAGATAATGCATATAATCACATTTGCTAAAAATGGAAGAGCCTTATTACATTCTTGTTTAGTATCTTTTTACATCGTCACCTGCAGCTATGTTCTGTTGCCATTATTCTAATACTAGTAAGAAGAAATCACCACTAAAAACCTCAAAATAGAGGACTTATTTTGTAAAGCTGTAATTATGTAACTTGGGTTTCAGCATCTCCTTCAAAGAATAACAATGCAAAGGCTCTAAGATGACTGCAAAAGAAGCGCTTTGAAGAACCCTTTGTGAATATATTTCCTTCAAAAATATATTTACATCTTTGCAGAAACAAGGGATTTTTTCCATTATGAGAAGAGTTTAAATGCCCTAGTTAAAATAAAATCCTGTGTAATATTTGTGTAAATGATATGCCCAATTCTGCAAATGAAGAAGTAGCCTATTTTATCACAATAAAAATTACATCCTTCTATCTAAGCCACATCTTTTTTGTTCTCTTGATTTTGTTTTCTATAATTTTAATTTTGATTACCTCTTTAGAAACATTCAGATTCTTTGAAAAATTTATAGAAAATTGTTGTGACAAATCCAGATTTTTTTGTAATCCAACTGTATTTTTCTATTTCAATCTGTTTTCCAAGGATTCCTCATGAAATCCCTTATTCCTTCTATTAGATGGGGATCTAAGAGGGAAAAAAAATGTTTTGTTAAAGCACAAATCCATCCCATGGATTTTAACTTTCCCAGTGAGGTTAGCTGACTATAAATTTTTTTGGTAGGTTATTACTTATAAGGATTTCAGACTCATTTCAATTGTAAAAATGGCTTGCATTTTCTCAAATGCCATTACAAAATATCAAATCAACTTCCTATTAACTATTGGAAATATCTCTTTATTGAAACCAATTTTTAATTCTACTTCAACATTTATTGGATCTTTTTTTAATCAAATACTGGCCTTTACAGTTCAAGATTAAATCTCCTTTGATTAATTTCAGGCCACTTTTTTCCAGGTTTTTTTTTCTGCACTATGATATGATGTCTCTTTGCTTGATATCCTCTCTCATCTGAGAATTTAATTAATGTCATTAACAACCAGCTTCATATCATTTATGAAGATGTATAACAGAGTAGAGTTCAAGACTACTCTGAATGAAACAAAACACTTCACACCCACTGCCAAAGACTCACAATATGCCTTTATATTTCCACCTTAGCTTATCAACAACCTACATCTAACCTTCTAATATGACCTAAATGTTTTCCACTGGGATTTTCCATATCCTAATGTTTTCCATGGTTTTACCTTACTCAAAACTAAGAATTCTTTACTTGACATGAATAATAATTTTTCCTGTAGTGGTTTTATTTATATGCATACATTCATTTTTCTACAGAAAGAGTTCATTTATACTTTTATAACTCATTCTTAAGAGTACATAGCTCCCCAAATATATAAATCCATGTGCTTTCCTACATAGTTATATAGTTTTTTTATGTTCATTTATTGGTGCATTGTAATTATACATTTTGATATATGTCAGGGTATCAACATCATACATGCACACATTGTACATTTAGCCCTCCCTCCAATGCTACTTTTACCTGTGTGGTACTACTATTTTCATCCTGGTGTCTAACATATGTGTTATTTGTATCATGCAAATTAATTTTCTTGGAAAGTGAGTATTTTTCTCAAAGCATATATTTATGATTTCTTAATAACTTTTTTCAAAAATATATTGTAAATATACACATATCTTTGGGTTAGAAAAGAAAAATTAGGACCTAGAAACTGAAATAAAAATAAGATCATATTTTTTCATCAGTGTGCTTCAAATAATGTGAACAAATGGGGTATTATCTAGAGATTATAAAACTTTTAGAAAAATAAACCCTGTCAGTCTTATTTAATAGTCTTTCCTGACATTAATATTTTTAGAACATCAAGAAAAATCAGAACTCATTTTACTTTTAAAATGTGCTTCCCATTGAATTATCCAGCAAAAAAAGAGGGAACTAAATTATATATTTTAGTGTTTCTTGTAATTAGATGAATGCCCATTTGTGAGTGATTAACAATAACTCCATATCTTTCTCATGGACCTTGCTTTACTGTTTCAGACAGATGTTAATTAAAGCTCTGCCAATGGGGGGGGGAGGGTTGGAGTTGTACATGCAATAATATTAAAAGAGCATTTCATGTAGGAAACATAAGGTTATCATCGACTCTTCATTTAATACAGGGTAAGTGGAGTATTGTGCTCAATCAGGGCCTGTTATTAAAGTAGAGATATGGGGTATGTGGAGAGCATTAGCAAGAGGATGACAAACAGGACTGAATGTTCTGGATGAGATAAAGAATGAATGTATTTGAAGTGGAAAAAATAGTTTGAGGAGAAATATTGTGTCAGTGTTCAACAATTTTTACACTAAGAGAATAAGGTCTGAACGGAAAGAGACCTGCATGTGAACCCCAGATCCTGCTCTTATCAACTGGTGGACAAGGACCTCTGCTCTATGCAAAACAGAAATGATACCTACTTTGCCGGACTATTGTTAGGAGCCAGGGTGACATAAATAATATGCCTAGAATGGTGTCAGGCGTATATAGAAGTCTTTCTATAAATGATAGCTGTTAGTGCTATTATTTTTATCAACTACTCGCATATGCAATTCTGAAGCAGAGTCACGGGGCCCTCTTGGGATTGCTAACCACAAAGTTGCTTATGAGCAGATTAGTGTTGGTAGAAGATGTAAAGTCAAAAAGATATAAGGAATACAAGAAATAATAACACAAGGATGAGTTGGGCAGAATTCAAATTTTGTGGAAACAATTAGGTATCACTTTGTTTTCCTTCCTCCTTCTCTTCTTCCGCTGACCCCTCTCCCTCCCTCATTCCCTTTCTTCTTCCTTCTTTCCTAGAAATACCACTAAATGTTGTTCTATGTCCCTGCTGGGCACTTAGTCATCAGCTCTGACTTGGCCATGTGCCTTTTCTCAGAGATATATATGGTAGAAGGCAATAATATGTGGCAGATAAGGAATCAAACATTGGTTAAGTTTTGTTTATTGTTCTTTATGTATCAATAGCAAGGAGATACATGAAATGTTGGCAAAATTTTAAGTGTAGCATTATTTAGACTAAAGTGAGCTTTTTCAAAGAGGGATTTTTTAATTATTATTTCTTATTTTAAATGGGAATCTCTGTAGGCCCAATCGTTTTACCTTAGGTAGCCTTGACATATACCAGAAGAAACAATATTTCATCAGCTTGCATTATTTTCCTACTGTGCCTGCCCTAAGAGTATTGACTTCAGATAATTTTGGCAAATGTTTTATTTCACTCCTCTCGAGGAAAATTAGTTTCTCATGTTATCAATGCAAATATATATAACTGTGATATAATAGTATATAGTTAATCCTTTCTATGGTGTTACAGAATAAAAGCTTTATAGGAAAATGAATATAGAAAGTAGAATTTTATGAACAATAAAACCTAACAAAATAACTATACTAAAAAATGTAGAAAAATAAACCCTCAGTATCTGCCTAAAATTTCTTTCAAAAATATGTATATATTCGACATTCATGGACTTTGTCTATTTGAGTTTAACTGGAAATTTTAACCTGCAGCACATAATCAGAGGCAGGGTGTGGGGGCAACCTGAGATAATGAGCCTAGTCAGCCACTCAGCACTAGCTTTGCTTTCTTTGCTGATCACTAGAGGCCAGATGTCCTATGATTTTATACCTCACTGAAACAAATTAATTAACACACACACACACACACACACACTTATTACATACCTGATATAGATATTGAACTTCTTAGTAACTCAACAACTTCATTTTATGGATAATAAAACTGAGGTACAAAGAGATAAACCAACAAGCCCAGGTCATGTAGTTGTAACTTGACAGAATCATAATTCAAAACAAAGCAGTCTAACTCGAGAGATTGCTCATATAATCATTATGCTATTATGCTTTCCTTGGCTGCAATAGTGAATTGAAAGATGTAGAAACTACAGGATTCAAGAAAATTACAGGAGCAATCCTTAGTGATTACTTCTTAAAGTAGTTAGGTTGGGGGACTGGCAGGAGGGAACCAGAGCAGTTTCCTTAATCAACACTGACCATCTTCTTTTGTTAGAACCATGGAATTGCAGACATAAAAGGGAAAGAGGTAAGAGTGAAAGAGAAAAAGCTAACAAGGAAGCAGAGAGGTTGTAGGCTAATAATTACAATGAATGCTATTTATTGAATGCTTCTGCATTCCGGCACTGCAATTTTCATGTGGCAAATTACAAAAATGAGCATGGTTTCTCTACTGTTGTTCTGTCCTCATCCCTTTTTAGTGTGATTTAACAGTTCTTCCCATTAAGAGGTCGCATCTGTGTTCCCAGTCCGTGACTACTGGCTGCCATCATGATTTGCTTTGACCAATAGAACACACCAGAAACATTATGCCAGTTCTGAGATTTGCTTAAAAAGGATTAGAGGCATTTATTAGTTTTCTGTCTTAAACCTCTGCCATATCATAAAAAGATAGATAGAAACATATTATCCTGTTACCTCCATCACTCTTGCTGGTGTCCAGCCAAATACGGGGAATGTACTAGTCATCTACCCATCAAAGACCATGAGAAAGCTTAATTGAAATCAGCCAAGCCTGGTCCAGATTAGCGGAACTGTCCAGCTGAGACAACTTGTGAGCAAAACTAAATAAATCACTAAGTTTGGGGTGCTTTCTTATTCAGCAACAAATAACTGATATACATGTGTTATCTCATAAAATCTTAAAACAACACTCTGATAAATATTATTACCTTTTCAGTAACATCAAGATAAAACTCTATTAAGATAACACAGTAATGATGGAGACCAGTATTTATTCCCAAATTGTATGATTTCAAGCCCAGGTCTTATCCTACTCAAAAGGGAAAAGGTTAGATGATTGCCAGTCGTATTAGTCAAGGTTCTCCAGGGAAACAGCCAACAGGAGAGATATATGGGACTGGCTTACACAGTATGGAGGCTCAGAAGTTCCATGATCTGTCATCTGAAAGCTGGAGATCCAGGAGGGCTGGTGATATGATGCAGTCTGAATCTGAAGCCCTGAAAGCCAGGGAAGCTGATACTGTTAACTCCAGCCGCAACAGAAGATGAGATGTGATATCCTGCTTAGGAAGTGTAAACAAAAAGGTAAAAGGGGTGAATTCCTTCTTTCTCTGCTTTTTGTTTTATTCAAGCTCTGGATAGATTGCATGATGCCCAACCACAATAGGAAGCACAATCTTCTTCACTGAGTCCACAGTTTTTCAAATGCTCATCACATCTACAAACACCTTCACTGACACACCCAGAAATAATGGTTAATCTGGGTACTTCAGGGCCCCATCAATTTGACACATGAAATTAAATTTGAGACTACCAATCTAGATACAAATGTCTCCTTATTTTCAGTCCATTTTTTTTTTGCAGTACTGGGGATTGAACTCAGGGGCATTTTACCTCTGAGCTACACCCCCAGCCCTATTTTTTATTCTTTATTTTGAAACAGGGTCTCACTAAGTTGCGGAGGGCCTCACTAAGTAGCTGAGGCTGGCCGCGAACCCGGATCCTCCAGTCTCCGCCTCCCAAGTACTGGGATTACAAGCGTGCGCCACCACACCCAGCTCAGTCCAAATCTTTAAACCATGAATCAAGACAAGTTTAATGAAGCAAATGCCAATATCAATGAAGGTGGTTCCACATTATAACACAAAGACAGTTTATGCGGTTAACATTGTAAAAAGGTAGGCCAGAATACAAGACTGAAATGAAACTCATTTATTTATTCAACAAACATTGTATTGAGTGTCTGCCATATACTGGGCCCTGTGCTTGGCACTATTATGTGATTAATTAAAAAATAATTCATGATTTCAGAAACAACTCTAACCTGATAATTTAGACAAAGTAAGACAAGTTATTTATAAGGAGGCAGACTATCTGGAAACCTAGTTTAAACGCTATGCTTATACTATAGTGAGAGTACTGTGGATCTGGAGGAAAATGATCATAAAGTTCTAAAAAAAGTCAAAATAATTAAGCATATGAGGAATGGCACTTGAGACCAACTTTATTCAGCCTACTCTCTAGAGAATACTGTATGAATTTGGTGCAGATGGTTTATAATACCAGGTCTAGTACAGTCATAAGCCCAAGTCAAGTGCTGAGCAATTGACCCGGCTTTATATATTGCTGCAGATGGAAGAAGGAGTCACACTAGGTACCAGGATGCTAGAGCCTCCACCTCAAAGTGGCATCTACCATTTGTTTTGCATGCAGTTCTGCTTTCTTCTTCATTGCCTCCAGCTCATAAAAAGACTGGTTTCTTCAAAAAAGATTCTCTCTTTAGAGAATCCTAGGCTTTTCCAACCATGGATAAATAAATTTCCTCTTCTCTCTGAGTATCAAATTTTCTCTTCTCCATTCTAAAGGAATCATTGGTAAGTTGAAAGGTATTTGCCTTTAGTAAACAATAGTGTCTGACTCTGAATTTTACAAAATCTATTTTATTTTCCTGTTATAAAGAAAAATCCTAACATCTTGTCACTGCCAAGTACAAGGTACTTTTCAGTCAAAAATTATTTCTATTATATTGAATATATTTTTATTTTTATTACTGCAGGTAAATACATAGTAAACAATAACAACTTCTATTTTCTAAATACCTAAAAAATACTATTTTGAAAAAAATAGGCAATTCTTCTTTATTGGTTGAAGTAATGAAAATGCATTCCCTCTGGCCACAGCTCTTGATTCATGGGTCTCTTTCTCCTGATGCTGCACTCTACAGGTATTACTGCCACTTCAGGACCCTAGGAATTGCTTGTTCTTTTCATTTTGATTTCATAAGTAAATGAATGATTATTCAGTAATATTATCTGTCCCTAGCCTGTTGTTGGTAGTCAAGATCGCTCAGCCAAAGCTGACCATTTAAACCTATCAGATTCTAGATAAGATGGGCTTTCCTGATTGTAATTGTCCACGTTGTCATTACAATGCACTTGACACACATGTTTCAGGAGAGGCCATCTCGTTTTGTCTAGTCGGGCCTCGGATTTGTGATTTGTTCTTTCTCTACTCTGTTCACATGGTGTACAATGCTAAAGGGTAGACCAGCTCTCCACCGACTTGTTAACCCCTTTATCCTCAGACCAGTTCAGCAAATCTTTATTGAGGGCCTACCAAGTATTGTTATTTGATGTTGTACTGTGGTTTATAGGTGACCCGGATGAAACTTCACAAGGAGAAATGTGATACCTATTTGCAGTTCTAAATTGTATAGACTTCAGAGCTGACCCTCACTCTATGGGCCTTTAATTTGGTTTGACACATGAGGTCACATCAGCTAGTGCCTTAGAGGGCTTCTTTTTGTAAGAGTTCATCATTTGCCCATGTACTCCTGAGCGAGAAAAATCTAGAGACAACTCTGCTTTCAGCTCCGTATCTCTGATGATGAGCTTTCAGACATATGGCACAAGTGAGTGGTATGTCACTTCGATCATCTGGTTGTCAGTTCGTAGTGCTATGTTGATTCTGTCACTGTATCACTGTTCTTCCAAGACTATCTTTTACTTTTCCCTCTCATTCAAACCTAGCATTCGATCTGTCATTGAGACCTGTCATTTTTCCCTTTGAACTGTCTGTCTTTCAGTCTTTTCCCTCCTCTCCTTACCCCTTCCCACCACACTAATCTTGGCTTGAGATTATTGCAGGGCTGCTCAGTTGAGTCTCCACATTTCTAATCTGTCCTGTACACTTACACCAGTCCAGTGTTCCTAAAGTCCTATTTTACTTCTGTCAATCTCTTTTCAACCAAAAGTCATTGCTTTTTTACCATTTAGTAGAATGCATCATTAACTGTGTATCTTGATCCCTTCAAACCCAGGTCTCTACTCATTAGATGCCACACTTAAAAGCAGCATGCTTGTTTCTACCTTATGGTTTTGTTCTGTTTATCTCCAAATTTCAAACTTACTCAGTCTTCCCTTTCTTATAGAAATCCTACTATGTTCTTAGAGACCAATAAAAATCCCATTCCTCCTCGTGCCTCTACAACAACTTTTGCCCACATCTCCATCCTCTGTGATTCTACAGCTTACACAAATCTTCTTTTACAACACATATCACATTGTGTTATAATTGTCTACTGACATGATTGTGTCTCTCACTCAATTATGAGCCCTCTGATGACAGAAACATTTTCTCTCACTCAACCTTGTAACCCCCTGTTCCCAGAAATATTTGAGAGCAGGTTCTCAATGAAAATTTGTCAAAGTATTAAATAAATCACTCCCATCTTTAAATGTCCACCTTTAAACCAAGAAAGAAGTTTAACAATAGGATGCATATCTAAAGATGAGGGATTAATGAGTAGGATGTATGATCCCAGACTAAAGGAGCTTTTATTAACTCAATCAGCTCATTCGTAGTTGTTTTCTTCTTCCGAACTTTCTAGAAGCACCATCTCTTGTTAGCCCTTTGACTCTTTTATAGTAACTAGCACAGTACTGGTAACTGAGTACCTGGTAATTTGAATGTTTAGGCTTCTAAAGCATGTGATTCCCAGTGATTATCACAACCAAAATTGGCTGTCCTAAAAGACACTGCCCAGAAAGACAGCATACTGCTTTTCTATTTACATCTTTGTGGATGGACCCATCAAATCAAAGGAGACAACTACATCTTCTTTTTTATTTTCATTAGTCTATGCGATGGACTCATGCTTAAAGCTACATTTGGAAATGTAGAAGTCAATTGTTTAGAAATGTTTCCTAATTAGACAGGTTGAACTGTCTCCAGAACTCCTATATCCAGATGATGCTAACAGTATAAAATTTTTCCTCCGTGTATGGTGTTATTTCTTAAAGATGGGAAATTTGACTTACAATTATGTGCTCCCACAGCACAAGGTATCTTGCACATAGTAAATGTTAAGTGAATATTTGCTGAGTGAATGATTGAATTATAACAAGAGCAAAACTTTGTAGTGGCTGAGAGAGGAAAATATCAATATGGAACAAAGTATCCTAATAAAATGATATTTTCAGGTCTTCTCATAACTATATGCTCTCTATACCCATTTGTGGCATTATTTTTCTCTCAACACTTATTAACACTGAACAGTTTTACTTACATATCTGATATGCAAACTCCAATAAGGCAGAATTTTTTTGTTTCTTTTTTGTTGTTGTTGTTGGTTTACCACTCATGTCAAGAACAGGGGTCAGTGAAGCGCCTTTTGCAGGCCAAGTCTGGCCCAAAGCCTGTTTTGTTTGTTTTTAATTAAAGTTATGTTGAGCATAGCCACTACCATTACATCTATTGTCTGTTGCTGTTTTTGTGCAACAATAACTGAACTGAATAGCTATGACACAGAATGTATATCTTACAAAACTGAAAATACTATCAGTCTTTTATCAAAAAAGTGTGTCCACTCTTCCTCTAGAGCAATGCCTCACACCCAGTAGATATTCAGTAATTGCTAGATGAACGAATGAAATAATAAACGAGTCAGACATAAAACTCAGATAATACTTTACCATACCTGCTCCAGTGATCTTTTGTGTGCCTTGAAATGTTTGTAGACCCTGAAACACATGCACAGTCATATTTCTTTATCTGTAGTGGGCACAGTGTCCGGCAGAAAAGAATTTAGCTCCAACTTAGAATTGATTTGTATAAAACCTTTTGTGATGGACTGGTATGCTGAGAGATTAGACTAGATGAGAAGATTCATGGAGTTCCTACAGGAAAATCCCCAATGGAGTAAATAAATCTGGTAATGTTAGGCAGACTACATGGCAAAAATAGATACTTTGAGTAATAAGAGGGTGGGCCAGACATTTCCTCGGCCCCTCCACCTTGAGAAGGATTGTGTTACAATATCAAGGATAGAACTATGCATTTCTCTAAGGACCCTGAAACTAGGCTATGAGAACCATCCTCTCCAAAAGATCTGGTTAAAGAGAGCACAGGGTTTTTTGTTTTATGTTTTTACATTTTTTTTCCTGGGTGGAGAGAAGGGAATGCTTTGGTTGCTGCTTTTTAGGTGGAAATGATCACCAAATTATGGGCTGGACTGCAGAGGTCAGGAGACCAGAAATGTGTTCAGAACCTTTGAATCCAGACCCAAGGGATTGCAGAGTTGTAGGCAGCAGCTCTGATTACATATCAGAACCCCCTGCCAGAAATAATTGGAGTGTGATATCTCTGAAAAGACTGGCTGTCTGCCTCATCAAGTTGATAGGAGCTTATTGCATTGAGATTTGGAGTATTGCTGGAAATGTAACAGAGTTTTACTTACTGGTTAGTGATGCCAGAGATTTGCTGGATCCAATATCTGCTAAACCTCAAAAGAAAAGAAGATTTCAGTTTAATTTTTCATTAAAAGAAACAGAAAGAAACTTATGATATGACAAAAATATCTTTGGGGATTTAAAACTAATTGATTGCAGCATGATTTCACATAATAGCCAAATCTGGAAAAACTCCTGTATCCTACAAATTCAGGAATCATTTAAAAAAAAACCATAAAGTCCATCCAAGGCTTGTTTTCAACTTCATTTGGATTCAGACTTCAGATAGCAGCAATAGACTGCGAGATGGGAAAGGAGGGCTAAACTACACTGATGTCACACAATTTCCAAATGTAACTGTGCTTCCCTCTCCTTTCCCTGGGAAACCAACCTGCCCTGAAACACATACACAGCCCCTTAACTCTCTGCCCTCAGCCTGGTCTCATCCCTCAGCCATCAGCAGTGCTCATCGTACATTGATTGGGAGGAAAACATAAGCCGAGCCTTTTTTCCTTGAAGGAGCACGGCTCACACTGCGGGCAATAAATAATGACACAGAATCAGAACAAACAGCAGCTCCCGTGGAGTGCAGGACAGCAGGTGCACTTTGCTAGAAAGTTAGAAACTTGAGAGTTGGGTCTCCAATGGCAGTAGGCATAGGTTCCTGGGAAAGATAAAGCGATGTGGACTTGCATCCCACAGACATGACCAACATCCTCAGGAGAGCGAAAAGACTGAGTGGAATCATGGGGAGCTGCATAGATTGGAGAGTGGGTATCTGGAAAGAAAGAAAGAAAAAAGAGGGTGTCAGGGAGAGAGAGAGAGAGGAGGAACAAAAACCTATCTCTTGTAATGTGAGGAAAAGAAAAGGTCAACAGCCTATAGCAGCAACAGTGTGCTCTGAATTGTTCCCTAGGGGAACCAAAGTGCAGGCCCCTGCTCTTTTTATGACATCATTTTCCTTTGTTTGCTATCCCTACCCTCACTCCCATATGAAAGAGTGAAAAATAGAACTAATTCAGGGCCAAAGAAAATAATTTTAGAACATTTATTGAGAACTAACAATGAGTAGAGAACTGAACTAAATGCTTTGGACATAATGAAAAACACTCTTGTTCTGAAATTTGCAGCCTCCTTGCAGAATAAGCTAGGATAAAGGATTATAATACAGAGTGAAGGAAATCAATTAGTTATTCTATTCCCATTAATTCAAGATACTCAGTTCATGTCATTTTATGGCACTTATTACACAGTCTTGTATGCAACAATCCCATAATTAGGATATCCCTCTGGCTTTGAAAGAAAATACTGCCCTTTACCTGATTCTGAGATTTCTAAATGCACTAGAAAGAAATTATTGAATTCTTACAGAAGCTGTCAGAAATGAAATATTTATTTGCCGAACTGCTCACTTGACCTTACATTTGTTTCCACAAGTCTTTTTCCCCCTTCTCTTTTTACATCTTTATAGTTCACATGGAGTTTATATTCTTATCTGGGTCAACTGGAATAAAGAGAACATCTTTTAAATGCTTGTTTATCTTTTTATATAGTTACATAAGAATTTTTATTCATGGAGGGAGTAAAGTTTTGGAAAAAACAAAAAGAAAAAATTAGTGTTGCCTGTTTTTGTCTTAGGATACTTAATTTTGTAAACAAATGTTTTAAAGAAAAATACTCAGTTGTTTTATTTTCAGTTTCTGTATTTTGTGAGATACAAATTAAACATTGAAACAAAAAGTGCATGAGGGACTGATGAATAGGATTCACTAAGCACCATGGCTTGTCTGATCTCTACTGGCATTTAAAAACACTGAGTCACAAACTGTATGGAAAAACCTATGGCATCAGAAATTGAAGAATGATTATCTACTGTGAGTCTTTTAACTTCATCATTGATTGAACCCGGTTGCATGACCAAATAACTGTTGGTAAGTGATGTGGGCCCTTCAATTTACTTGGAAAATGGAAAGCTGGTCATTCTTGGGAGAATTTTCAGCAGCCTATCAAATTTTACCCATCAGCGGCAAAGGTGGGATTGTTTCTATCGCTCAGCAGTAAAAAGCTTTATGTACTTTTCAAGGAAAGACTGTTCCTTTTCTCTCTGCTCCATTTCTCCATAAAATAGAATACAATAGAACACAAAAATAAAGGCTTCCTTGTTTTTCTATGTTATCATTGGCAGTTTACTGGGCAGCTATACCAACCTGCATGTCACTATGAGTCTCATCTTTTGGGAAACCTTTGTCAAAGGAGAAAAGCCAGTAAGGGCAAGTGCTGTGAGCCTAGGTGCAAGCTAAAAAGCAAGAGCCTGCTAAAGCCCTGTTAAAGGATGCTGGCTGTGTTCACCTCTCCTCGCTAAAGGGATGCTAACTGTCATCAGTAATAAAATGTTATTTGTAGACAAATCTCCAGTTAGTTTAATGGCTATTCCCTTCACCTTTGTCATTATCCCTCGGTTTCACTAATGTGTTAAAAAGTATTCCATGAAGAGGGTCACTGTATTTTGACATTAGGGAAATGCAGTTATGTAGGTAACTAGCTTACTCTTTCCTTGTCAATAAGCGGAAATTTTTAACCAATTTTCCTTCTATGGATGTTTAAGACAAATAATAGACAACTATCCTGGAGGTTCAAACCAAATAATCACAAACACATCTTTACACAGAGAAAAGGGGAACAGTCTTTCTTCCTTACTTCTATGGGCTCACATGTAATGTTAAGTAAACAGAAATCTACTTGCATCTCTTTTAGAAAGTACATACTGATGTTTACGAATTGTTCAGCTAAAGGAAGACACATTTAAGTAGGAAGGTACAGCTGATTATAAAACAAAACAAAGCAACAAACAATAAAAAGCCAGAATGAATATCAAATGACACGTTTTTGTTAAAAAGGAGAAAAGGTTTAGTGAAAGGAGTGTTTAGCAGGTTAGAACCATGATTGCTGTGTTAGGAAAAGAAAACTTTATTCTGATAATCAAAAATAACATTGTGAGAGTTCTGAGGTATAGATATGCAAATACATAGATGGAAAACACATAGAAAGAACAGAGAGAAATGAAAGTGAGCTGAAAATCCAGAAACTAGGACCAAGTAATATTAGATCAGAACATCAGATGGGAACAGGGAACTGGGGGAGGAAACCAGAGCTCATGCATGAGACCTTGCACTAGTGAACAACAGACAGAAGCACATTTCCTGCCACCCATCATCTACATGGGTCATGAAATTTGAGAATGCCAAGACCTGAGACAATGAAAGTGCTATGGGTAAAAGAAAAATTGCACAAAGTAAGAAAGGTTTATTGAGAGGTTATCTTAATTGAATAATTAGTCTAGTCAGTAGTATTAAAAGGGCCACATTGTTGTTTTTCAAATTAGGTGTTTTTTGTTGCTGTCGATGATGATGATGTTTAGCTCTTTCTTCATAATATTTTTTCACATTTTCTCCTTTCTTTTAATATTCATTGAATTTTCATTATGAGCTAGGAACAAAGACATCTATCATCATAGTTGACTCCCTTCAGAACTCTATGAAGTGAATGGCAATTACTTTCAATTCATAAATGAAGAAGCTGAGATTTTAAGAGATTACAGAATTTGCCCAAAATCTCACAGATAAAAAGTGGAACTAGAATTCTATATTCAGTCTTCTTTATTTTATTCTTTACTTTGAAACCGGGTCTCACTAAGTTGCGGAGGGCCTCACTAAGTAGCTGAGTGTGGCTGCAAACCCGGATCCTCCGGTCTCAGCCTCCCAAGTAGTGGGATTACAAGCGTGTGCCACCACGCCCCGCTCAGTCTTCTTTAGCTTTAATTTTTTTTAACGTGCTTTTATTGGTGCATTGGAGTCTTACATTGCAATAAATATCTATTTGATGTTAACATATATGCACACAGCTCTTAGTGCCCCCCCCACCTCCCCCCAACCGTATAAAGTACCAAGAATGATGTTGGTATATTTTCACATATACATATTATTTATGACAGTAATTCCATTAATTCCCTCCTTTCTTGCCCTCCCCCTTCCCTTGTACCACTTCCCTTATTCCACTGAGGGTTCTCCATTATCAACCAGAATCCCTTGTGTGACCCTACTACTCCTTAGGTTGCGCATATTAATGAAAACATATATCCCTTCTTTTTTTGTGATTGACTGATCTCGCTTAACATAATATTCTCCAGATCCTTCCACTTTCTTGCAAATGATGTTATTTTGTTCTTCTTTATTGCTGAGTAGAATTCCATTGTGTGTATTTCCCACAATTTTGTAATCCACTCATCTGTTGATGGACACCTAGGTTGGTTCCATGATTTGGCCACTGTGAATTGTGCTGCTATGAACATGGGTATGCATGTATTACTGTAGTTTTCTGGTTTCAATCCCTTTGGTTTGATACCCAGTAG
>PVJS01014305.1:0-40596 GCA_004027185.1 Glis glis
AGAGAGAGAGAGAGAGACAGGGGGAGAGAGAGAGAGAGAGAGAGAGAGGGAGAGAGAGACAGGGAGAGGGGGAGACAGGGAGAGGGGGAGAGAGAGAGAGAGAGCTGAGGCTGGCCGCGAACCCGGATCCTACGGTCTCCGCCTCCCAAAGTACTGGGATTACAAGCGTGCGCCACCATGCCCGGCTCCTTCATACCAGATTTCAGTAACTGAAAAAAAAAACCTGATTTTTAGTTTTTTTTAATTTTCAAAGAATTCATGTGAGAAAACAATTTTGACCTTTACACACTATGGTCATCATTGATCAAACAGGATCCCCATTATGCTTAGCTCAGACAGATGCTCAGATTTAACAGTTATGAGCAGATGAACGATATTCATAAAGAAATAGGTCAAAGCCAGCCATGGGGGTGCACACCTGTCATCCCAGTACTTGGGAGGCTGAGACAGGAGGATCTCGGGTTCGAGGGTAGGCTAGGCAACTTAGTGAGACCCTGTCTCAAAATAAAAAATAAAAAAGGGCGGGGGTTGTAGCTCAGTGTTAGAGTGTCCCTGGATTCAATCCCCAGTACCACGAAAAAGAGAGAGAAGGATGAAGGGGAAGGAAAAGAAAAGAAAAGAAAAAAGATCAAAAAGCACAGTGTAAGCCGGGCGTGGTGGCGCACACTTGTAATCCCAGTACTTGGGAGGCTGAGACCAGAAGATGGGGTTTGTGGCCAGCCTCAGCTACTTAGTGAGGCCCTCCCCAACTTAGTGAGACTCTGTTTCAAAATAAAGAATAAAAAATAGGGCTGGAGGTGTAGCTCGGAGGTAGAATGCCCCTGGGTTCAATCCCCAGTACTGCAAAAAAAAAAAAAAAAAAGCACAATGAGGTTGAGACAGGAAGATGGCAGGTTCAAGGACAGCCTCAGCAAGTAGTGAGATCCTCATCAACCTAGCAAGACCCTGTTTCCAAATAAATAAAATCAGGCTATGGGTATATCCTGGAGGTAGAAGGCCCCTGGGTTCCACTCCCAGTACCACACACACACACAAAAAGCACAATGTATAAAGGCCTATCATAGTTGGGCATGGTGGTTCAGTATGTAATCCCAGTACTTTGGAGGATGAAACAGGAGGATCTCAGCTTCAAGGACAGCCTCAGCAAGTAGCAAGACTCTTGGCAACCTAGCAAGACCCTGTTTCAAAACAAAAAATAAAAAGGGCTGGGGGGATAGCTCAGAGGTAGAATGTTCCTGGGTTCAATGCCCAGTACCAAAAATAAATTAATAAAAATAAAAATAAATAAAAAATAAAATAAGGCTGGGAGTGTAGCTCAGAAGTAGAATGCCTCTGGGTTCCATTCCCAGCAACTCCCTTCCCCCAAAAAAGGCCTACCACTATACTTGGTAATTATGTGCATACAGCTTTGTAACCGCAATGATCTAATACAACATGAGAGACAACTTAAGTCTTCTATTTCTTTTTTTTTTTTTTTTCTGGTACTGGGGATGGAACCCAGGGGCATTCTACCTCCGAGCTACAACCCCAGCCCTATTTTTTATTCTTTATTTTGAAACAGGGTCTCACAAAGTAGCTGAGGCTGGCCTTGAACCTGGGATCCTCCTGTCTCAGCCTCCCAAGTACTGGGATTATAAATGTGTACAACCACGCAGGGCTACAACTTAAGTCTTCTGACAAGATCACTAAAAGTCACAATGGGTCAATACCACGCCCAAAGTTCCTGAGAAATTTTATCTTTTCATAAATTCAGATTTACAAAATGGACATCTCTTCGTTTAATAAGGAAGTTTCAACATTTTTACATATACAATGCTTATACATAAAGTCAACATTGTGATAATGCACTTTCATGGAGTCAAATTTACAAAAAAATGCATAAAACAAATTTGAACTCTTGGTATAAATCCAATATATACCTCCACACAATATATACCTCCAGTATTATAAATGATGCAAATATGAAATATACAGATAGCATGGCAAATTATAAAAATAAGGCTGACAGTTTAAAATAATGGGAAAAACTAAAAATGAATTCAACACATGAAAAAGTGTATTACAGAGACAGATTAGGAACTGCATGGAAGTAGTACACACACAGTGTCAGCTGATCTTCTGATCACTAACATATTTTGAAGTCTTGCATAGCAATGAATAACTGACTGTTTTTCTTTTAGGGCATGGTTCAAATTCACTGTGTATGTGGCACGACTCCTTTGAAATTCTTCTATGACTCAATAGAACCAACATAGATACTCCCCACTAAATCTTCCTATCTTCTGTGCCGTGCTTCTAAGTGGCTTTGGTACTCAGAAGTTCATTCTACATGCACTCATACACAAACCACAAAACTGGCAGAAACAATACAATACTGGTGTCAAACAGCAACACCACGGTGTGAATGTCTTCTTATCCTACAGTGCAGATCGCGATTTCACGCCAGTCCAGTAGCTTTACCGGCTTCTTCAGGCAAATGCCACTTTAACTCATTAAGTGCTCCTGGGATTTCATCAGATGGGAGGCGTGCCAAGGCAGACAAGTGACACCGCTTTAAACTGAAGTCTTCATAGTTGCAAGATGGGGCGGCCAATCCCCTCTTTGCAATCCGGCTTTTACCCTCTTGCATAGCCATTCCCACCTACCCACCCAGGTGGGGATTCTGATTTGGGGGATTTCGGCTTTCAGGATATTTACAGGTTTGTCTGTTTGTTACTGGGGATTGAACCCGGAAGTATTCCACCTCCAGGCTACAATCCCAGCCCTATTTTGTTTGTTTTGAAACAGGGTCTTGCTAGGTTGCTGAGGCTGGCCTTAAACCTACAATCTTCCTGTTTCAGCCTCCCAAGTACTGGGATTACAGGCATGCCACTGCCACGCCCAGCTAACATTTGGGATTTTAACCTTAATGGGATTGTAATTTTTGAGGGTTTTCTTTGGGGAAATAAAGGTAAGAGTCAGAGTCTTGCTATGTCCTTGTTCACTGTCTATCACTAGATGGTGTTTTACCTCCTTATTCAGTTTAAATTCCATGGTCAATTATTACTGTAATTTCTCTGCATTCACTTTCAACTCCGTGTCCTCTACCCCAACCCCTTGACTCTCGGCCAAATTTTACTTAAATTCAGCTCTCTATCTAGCTCCCTGCAGCTGCAAGGAGCTGAAGAAAAACTGGGAACTATGACTATTCTCATTCAAAGTCATGCTCTGCAACCTCAAGCAGTCCCTTAATGCCTCTGGGCAATTACACCCTATATCCCAGAGTCCTTCTCAATTTTATTCACCTAGTTGACACCAGGCAGTCCTCCCCTTGCCACGGGAAACAAAAAACTGACTATGCATATATTGAGATGATCATATAATTCACTTTACGTAATGAATTATGTTTATTGATTTGTATTATGTTGAGCAATCCTTGCATCCCTGGAATGAAACCAACTTGATCATGATGTACAGTCTTAATGTGTTTTTAATACAATTTACTAATATTTTATTAAGAATTTTTGCATCTACTTTCTTTCCGTGCCAATAACACTGCCACAAACATGTTGAACATTCCTAAGGCCCACCGGACATTCTGTAAAAAGTATGGCAAATATCAACCCCACAAAATGACACAGTACAAGAAGGGCAAGGATCCTCTGTATGCACAGGGGAAGCGAGGTACGACAGGAAGCTGAGTGCCTATGGTGGACAGACAAAGCCAATTTTCTGGGAAAAGTCTAAAACTACAAAGAAGACTGTGCTGAGGCTTGAGTATGGTAAGCCCAACTGCACATCTAAGAGAATGCTGGTTATTAAGAGACACAAGCGTTTTGAACTGGGAGATAAGAGAAAGGGCCAGTGATCCAGTTCTAAGCTTCATCTTTTGTTTTTGTTATGCAGACAATAAAATTGAGGTTATGACAAAAACAAAAGAATTTTTGCATCTGTGTTCATCAGAGATACTGGCCTATCGTTTTCTTTCCTTGATGTACCCTTATCTGGTTTTGGTATCTGGGTGATACTAGCTTCACAGAATGAAACTGCAAGTGTTCCTCCCCTTCCTATTTCATGGAATAATTTGAGGAGCCAGTGCATTAGTTCTTCTATAAAGGTCTGGTACAATTCAGCTGAGAATCCAGAATGGATATCCACATGCAGAAGAATGAAACTAAAGCCCTATCTTTCACCCCACACAAAAGTCAACTTAAGTGGATCAAAGACCTAGAAATTAAACCAGAAACTTTGCAACTTCTAGAATACAACATAGGGTCAACACTCCAACCTATAGGCACTGGCAATGACTTCCTAAAGGGGACTCCTCAGGAAGTGCTACCAAGAATAAATAGGATGGCATCAAATTAAAAAGCTTCTGCACATCAAAGAAGACTTAAGAGCCTATGAAATAAGAGAAAACCTTTGCCAGCTCTTCTTTTGACAGAGGATTAACATTCAGAATACAGAAAGAACTCAACACCAAAAAATAAATAAACCAATCAATAAATGGGCAAATGAACTAAAGAAAAATTCCTCAAAAGAAGAAATACAAATAGCCAACAAATTATTTTTTAAAATGTCAACATCTTTAGCCATCAGGGACATGCAAATCAAAACTATGCTGAGATTTCAACTTGCTCCAGTTAGAATGGCCTTCATCAAAAATACAAATAACAACGAATGCTGGCAAGAGAGGGGTGGAGAGAGAAGGAAAGCTTATGCACTGCGGTGGGATTGTAAATTACTATAACCACCATGGAAATTAGTATGGAGGTTCCTCCACAGACTAAGAACAGAACCACCATATCCAAAGGATAATATCTACTTCTCCAAAAGAACTGAAGTCAGCATACTATAGTGATACATGCACGCCCATGTTGACAGCAGCACAATTCAGAACAGCTAACTTATAGACCCAGCTTAAGTGTCCACCAACAGATGAATGAATAAAGAAAATGTGGTTTATATACACAAGGGAGTTTTACTTAGCCATAGAGAAGAATGAAATTATGCCATTTGCAGAAAGATAGATGGAACTGGAGAACATCATGCTAAGTGAAATAAGCCAACCTCAGAGGGTCAAGTGTCATATACTTTCATATAGGGAAGCTAGAGAGAAAAAGCTAGTGAGGGGATCTCATATAAATAAAAGGGAGCCCAAGCAAAGGAGTCGGGGGAGGGAAGAGGAAGAGGCAAGTGTGTTATGCACAGTGAATCCCACTAGTATGTATATTTATAATGCACCAATGAAATTTTATAAACAAACTAACCATGTAACTGAAACCATGCAAAGTGATTTCAAAAATCAAATGGGAAAAATTTCAATTGTTCTATCACTTTTACAATCTTTTGTTAAAACCTTAAAGCTGTCTTATGATTGGTTTTTAATGAATAGGGAAATGAAAAATAATAAATTTAATATTTATTTAGTATACTATAATTTGAAACATTAGCAACAGCAAGATTAGTGCTTAAAAACAATTGATGTTTGCCGGGTGTGGTGTTACACACTTGTAATCCCAGTACTTGGGAGGCTGAGACAAGAGGATCACAGGTGTAAAGCCAGCCTTGGCAACTTAGCAAGGCCCTCTGCAACTTAGTGAGACCCTGTTTACAAATAAGAAATAAAATCAGGCTGGGGGTATAGCTCAGAGGTAGAATGCCCCTGGGTTCAATCCCCAGTGTCACCAAAAAAAAAAAAATTGATGTTTTATTTCTCAGTAAGGTGCTTTACATATCATAAATAAAAATATAAATTCCTTTTGAAACCAGGTATGCTGGCACACTTCTGTAATACAGTACTTGGGAGGCTGAGATAGGAGGATTGCAGGTTCAAGGCCAGCCTCAGCAACTTAGGGAGACCCTAGCTCAGAGGAAGAACGCCCCTGGGTTCAATCCCCAGTACCCCCCAAAAAAATCCTTTTGAAAGCCTAATATTTAAAGTTAAAAAAAGAAAAATTCCAATGCAACAAAACACTATTTATATATGCTCCAAATTCTGTCAGCACAAAACTCTATTAACAGAAAAAAGGATCAAGTATAAAATTTTCCCATATACTTCCAAAACTGCTAAAAGAGCCCATTTTTCCTGGTCACCACATTAACTATAAAAATGGACAATGGCATTTTCTCTCCAGAATTACTGACAATATAATCCTCATTTCTAGAAAAAGCTTTTGTTCGCTAATGAATAAGCCCTCATTGAGATGCAAAATCATAGGATGCACTGTGGTTCCCCTGGAAAGGCCAAACAGCATATTCTTTCACAAAGAATGAGTCATGGGTAGAGAATATCCAGCCTGTTTCAAAGGTCGGCTTTAGATCTACTGCCTTTCTTCCAACTCCTTTGCATGCAAACCTCTTGCTTTTGTTTTGTTGTAGGAAACACAAATATAAATAATACATATATTATGATCCCTACCACCTCAACAGGAAAATGCTCCAGTTAACACTCAAATATCCACTTCACTGAGAGGAAATATGTACAGTTCAGATTCTCTGCCCAACAGAACCATGCATAAAATAGCCACTTTTTGTATTCTCGCTCCTCCCAGCAGGGACGGCCTTCCTCAATGTGACTGGCAGGTTAGGAACTTGACTGCAAGGTCTAGGGTCTTGAATGAGAGATTACTCTAACATCAAAAGCGATTGTAATCTCTCCAATAACATGCTACAGTCAACAAATCCAATTAAATAATAAAGCTTTCATTATAGAACTTGAATTTAAAATAGAATGACTCCATAGACAGATAATGCATAAAAATTGTTTTGTTAATACCATAACTGGAGGGTATCATAAGATGAAGTCCCTGCCTAGGAAAACTGCCATTTATTCCCAAAGTTGCCAAAAATAACAAGGATGAAGAGTAGACATTTCTTTTTAAAAAAGAAAAGATGAAGAGTTTGGAGGGGAGGGAAAATTCCCATGTCGTTGTCCCTCTTCAAACCCCAGTGGTCAGACGTCCCTTTCTCCCTGTATTCTGTGACACCCCCAGGTCCAGTTTTTGCTTTGGAGGGGTGGGAGAGCATGAGAAAAGAAGTCCAGTGTGAGTGTCCCTGAGAAAGGGGGAAGTGGAAGATGGTCCCTTTTCCCCAAGTACTCAGGACATGGATGTTCCAGGAAACAGATAGGGAGTTGAGCCAGGTACGTTATTCCCCATCCACAGTTTTTAGGAAGAAAGGGATGGTGCTTGCAGGCAAGGAGGTCTTGGGAATCAGGTCAACAAGAGAAATTTTGCTTTATTATTTTGATCAATTACAGATAGAATTACTGAACAGAACCTTTGCCCCATTCACCACTGTATGCACAGTAGCTAAACAGTCTTGTAAGGATTAGGCATTCAAATAATTTTAATTAAGAAATAAATTAGCTGGGCTCAGTGCCTATCATCCCAGCTACTTGGGAGGCTGAAGCAGGAAGATCACAAGCTCGAGGCTAGGCTGGCAACTTAGCAGAGACCTGTCTCGAAATAAAATATAAAAAAGGACTGAGGATATAGCTTGATGGTAGCACACTTTCCTAGCATGCACAAAACCCCTGGATTCAAACCCCAGTACTGGAGGGAAAAAAATCAAGCAATTATTAAATCTGCTGTGGTTTGGCTGTGTCCCCCAAAGGAAAGGCCCAGGTATTAAAGGCTGGTCACCAAGCTGTGGCACTACTGGGAAATGGCAGGATCTTCGGGAGGTAAGGGAGTTAGGTCACTGGGGCTGTGCCCTGGAAGGGGACACTGGGACCCCTTCCTGTCTCTCAATTTGCTTCCCAGCCGCCATAAGGTGACAGGTCTCTTCTGCCACATGCTCCCATCATGACTGTGCCTCCAGAGACCCAAAGGGACAGGACCAGCAGACTGTAGACTTAAGCCTCTGGAACCATGAGCGAAAACAAATCGTTCTTCCTTAAAAGTCAACTATCTCAGATATTTTGTCACAGCTAACACAAAACCGGCAAAATGTAGAAGCGAAACATGTAACGCATAGGTGTAATGCACTAATGATCTCCATTTGCTCCATCTGGGACTGCACGCCTAGCCCCTGCAGTAAATGGGCAGCTCCGGGACAGACAATATGCCAGTTTCTCTTCATTTCTGAAGTTCGCAAGCTTTGGCAGCTAGAAGGAAATATTGCTGCAGCCAGAGTAATAGCTCCTGCCATCACAGATTCTTTTCTCTGGCGGTCAAAAGCCTACCTCTCCTCTTCATGGTTCAAATCAAATGCCACCACCCAGAAGACTTCCCAAACTCCCTAGAGGTCCCTCGAGTGTACGACCCGCAGTGCTTTAATGACATTTTTGTTCCAGCATTTATCACGTTCTGACTCTCTATTACTGAGGACTTGCCCTCAAAGAACTAAAAAAAAAAGTCTTAATCCTTCCTGTACATTCATAAACCAATAAATTCTTGTTGAATTTATTTTTTCAGCCAGCAACTGGTTTCCAGGCCTCTTTCCAAAGGTCATCCATTAGTCAAAGACCTATGAAACGCAGGCTCCAAGGACCTCCTTTTACCTCATTCCACCCGCAATAACTAGGAATTGCCCACGGCTTTAAATTGTTTCTATAAGGAAGTATGTTCTCAATCCCTAACTACTTTGCAGATTGACAAAGGACATATTCAAAATTAAGGCCGGTTAGCTCCTGAATTTCGTAACCGTATGTCAATGTTATTCTTAATTGCATTAATTTCTTTACCAAATAATGAAAGGAAAAACTACTATTTTACCAAACCACAGAGACACAAAAATAAGTGACAAAAGAACATACACTCTCAAAGAACTTATAGTCCAGATGGGTGTCAAACATGTAAAAAAGTGCTACATTTAAGTATTAACTTCTTAATCTGCAATCATCCACAATTTATTAAAATCTGGTTGAACTTAATTTATTCATCCAGCCAAAAAGCTGGTTTCCTTCCATATCTGTTCTCAATGGTCAATCATGTGACCAAAGACCTATAAACTGTTAACATTCAAAATAGGAAGGACAGCTGGACGTAGTGGCGCACGCCTGTAATCCCAGTACTTGGGAGGCTGAGACAGGAGAATTGCAGGTTTGAGGACAGCCTCAGCAAGTATTGAGACTATCATCAACCTAGCCAGACCCTGTTTCTAAATAAAAAAATAAAATAGGAACTGGGGGTGTAGCTCGGAAGTAGAATGCCCCTGGGTTCAATCCCCAGTTCCACAAAAAAATTTAAAAAGAAAACAGGAAGGATTTAGCAATCCACAAACAGCAGCAAAGAAGGGTTCCCAGACAGGCTTCGAGGAGATTACACTTGAGTTGCACTGTGAAGGATGAATGGCTTCGGGAGAGAAAGAATCTATATGCGACGAGTATAAAATGAACATTCCTCTTGCTTCCACAAAGCTTGTCTTAAATTTCCAAAAGGTCTCCACTTTAGAGCTCTGGCAGCAAAGCTAGGCCTTTAGAATTCATAGATTTATTCTATCCTTTAGCCTCTTTTCAAAAATTCTCTTCTCTTCAACCAACCCATACTTGAGGAGTTAATATCAAAAACACTATAGTTTTGTATGTAATAACCCAAACCTCAAACAACCTACACGTCCATCAACAAGTGAATGTGTAAACAGATTATGGTATCCACACAATGCAATACTGCTCATCGATAACAATGAATGAACTTTAATATGTATAATATGATTGAATCTCAAAATAATTATGCTGAGTTAAAGAAGCCAGGTTTCTTAAAAGGTTATATAATGTATAATGGCATTTACATAAAATTCTAGAAAATGCAAACTAGTCTACAGATTAGTGCCTGAGGAAAAGAAGGTGGGTAGGAGAGAAGGAAGCTTTTCAGGGTAATGAATATGTTCATCATCTTAATGGTGGTAATAGTTTCAGAGAAGTATACGTACATCAATATTTATCAAATTATACACTTTATATAAGAGCAGTTTGTTGTATGTCAATTTTTCTTCAATAAAATTTTTAGTAGTACCAACTAGAGATTGGTGACAAACAAATGCAGTGTATGAACCTTACTTGAATTCTGCATTTTAAAAGATTATGGAAGCCGGGTGTGGTGGTACATGCTTATAATCCCAGCACTTGGGAGGCTGTAGGTTCGCAGCCAGCCTCAGCTACTTTCTGAGGCCTTCTGCAATTTAGCAAGACCCTGTTTCAAAATACAGCATAAAAATAGGGCTGGGGGTGTAGCTCAGAGGTAGAATGCCCCTGGGTTCAATCCCCAGTGCCGCAAAAAAAAAATTAATTTAAAAAAAATAAAAAATTATGTAATATTTTCATGGATCAATTAAAGAAATACACCTACAGATAGTACATAAGAAATTACTGGCCGGGCATGGTGGCGGACGCTTATAATCTCAGTACTTGGGAGGCTGAGACCGGAGGATCTGGGTTCGCAGCCACCCTCAGCTACTTAGTGAGGCCCTCCGTAACTTAGTGAGACCCTGTTTCAAAATAAAGAGTAAAAAATAGGGCTGGGGGTGTAGCTCGGAGGTAGAAGCCCCCGGGTTCCATCCCCAGTGACGCAAAAAAAAAAAAAACCTGTAAATTTTTGGATTTCTTTCTAATATTGCCATAGTTTTTAAATAAGTTTGGTATTTAAGGTCAATGCTACTTGAATTCTGCATTTTAAAAAATTATGGCTGGGCGTGGTGGCGCTCGCTTGTAATCCCAGTACTTTGGGAGGCGGAGACCGGAGGATCCAGGTTCGCGGCCAGGCTCAGCGCGCGCGATCTCTCTCTCTCTCTCTCTCTCTCTCCCTGTCTCTCTCTCTATCTCTACCTAGTGAGGCCCTCTGCAACTTCGTGAGACCCGGTTTCAAAATAAAGTATAAAAAATAGGGCCGGGGGTGTAGCGCAGAGGTAGAACGCCCCTGGGTTCAATCCACAGTACCGCAAAAAAAAAAAAAAATTATGGCAGCCGGGTGTGGTGGTGTATATTATTTATCATTATTAAATAATACAGCATGGAGATGAATTACACTTATATACACTGTTGAAGTTCTTAAGCCATAGCCAGGGATGTTGGTGCATGCCTGTAATCCCAGTACTTGGGAGGCTGAGACAGGAGGATCACAGGTTCAAGGACAGCCTCAGCAATGCACAAGACTCTGAGCAACCTATTGAGCCCGTTTCAAAATAAAAAATAAAAAATGGCTGGGATTGTTAGCAATCCCAGTAACTTGGAAATAGAATGTCCCTGTGTTCAATCCCAGTACCAAAAAAGAGAGAAAGAAATTGGGAGGTCTTCCCACTGAAGCAGAAGAGAAAGGACAGACAAGTATAGCGAACACATATCCTGAAAGGAGGACCCTTATTATTATGAGGCACAGGCGAATTCAAGGTTTCTGGGCTTTCCTGTACCACACATAGGAAAATAAATAATAAGTTTGAAATGAAAATAAACCCCAATATGTTTATTCTGCAGCTTTAATTAATTAATTAAATTTTTAAAAATTCAATGATTAAGTATTTCTATAGAAGTACAGCATTGAAAAATTACTTAGACCTTTGTCTCTCAGACAGGAAGTGCACAAACGAGTTCAAGGGTGCGCTATTACAATTACTGATTTTGACCAATCACAATCTTAGCTTATCGTGTGAAGATTACTATTATAGTTTATGGGACAATGTTTTTCTCAGTTTCTTCAAAACAAAACATGCTAAGGGGTGGAGGATTAAGTGGTATTCTTACCTCGTCATAATTGTTCACACTTCTGTGTCCCAGAAGAGAGTTTTTTTACTACCTCAATACAGAATTGAACAAGTGTGAATTTTAAACTGGAAATTATATGTAGTTATCACCATCCCATCTAACTGGGTACCAAAGCACATGGAGAAGTTATTAAAATGTCTCACTGAAAACTGTCTCCGTGTTCTGGTGCAGCCTCGGAAGCATGCCCTAAGGTTCTCTGAAACAGTAGTATCCTTTTCCACTGTGGTTTTATACATTTATACCTGTTGCTGCAAAACAGTATTAAGAGGAGAGCAGCCAAACTATCATTAGAATCCCTATCCAACGTTGGTGTACTCCCCTGCCATTTGCTTCTGGTGAGAGTAACACACACGGGGACACCAAATTCACTTAGGCATATACCCAGTGATAGAAACAAGCGCACAGTACTTACATTGAGAAAATGAATTACCGGCACTTCAGCAAACTATATCAACATCATGACACACATTAAAGGGCAGCCCCTCTCTTTTAATTGGTGTAAAATGAAGTATCTACTGCTACATATATCAACGAGAAAATCTGAACTAAAACAGCAAGCGATGCAAAGGTATGATTTGAGGGGGGATTACACATTTCAGTTAAGCCCAAAAAATCCTGGCTACGAAAGGCAATGAGAATTTAGTTTTTTCCCATGAGTGAGTCAGAAGAGCATGAGGTCCACAATCAAGTGACGTAGAGTCTTCTCTTCCTCACCCAGGAAGTAGGAAAATATGTGTGCCTAGACTTCATACATTTATTGTGGAGATGAATTAAATAATGCAAGTAAAGAAACTTTATATAGTGCTAAGTATATATTAAGCAATAACTACTCTTATTACTGCTTTTAGAACCTTTGATATTCTATCACACCAAGGTTAAAGGGCCAATTAACTGGCCCTTTATCTGTCCTTCCCCTAGAATGGAGATAGGCAAATTATGGTTTGAAGGACAAATAAATCCTGTTACATGCTTTAGACTGGCATGCAAGATAAAGATGGTTTTTACACTTTTAAATAATAGGGGAAAACAAATGAAGGTTTGTGTCATATGGAAATTATATGAAGCTCAAATTCAAATGTCCATCAAGTTTTGCTGGAAAGTAGTCAAGCTCATTTTATGTGTTCCTCTGGCCGTTTCTGCACTGCAATGGCAAAACTCAGTCTCTGCAAGATTTCATATGGCCCCAAAGCCAAAGATATTAACTATCTTTGTACAGAAAAGGCTTCCAATCTTGTTCTAGAATCTGAAATATAGCAACTATGTAGAAACTAAAAGGTTAATACACGGAGGCTTTCTTTTCATAAACTATGGTTAACTAGACAGATTTCCAGATAAGCTTTTCAAAGCGACTGCCAGGCACAGCGGCAGACACCTGTAATCCCAGCTACTCAGGAGGCTGGCGGAAGAGGATCTCAAGTTCAAGGCCAGCATGGGCAACTTAGAGACCCCATCTCAAAATAAAAAAGTAACTGTCAAAATTACTTTTTTGTAAACATTGTAATTTGTAAATATTAAAAACCTTGATCGAGGCAATTCCTGTACTCCCATTCTCATGTATTACATTTCCACTTACCATACATCACTTTAAACATTACTGGTTTTACATTTCAATACTACTGATAATAAATATTAATAATAATATTTTATTGTTATAATTATTATAATTATTAATAATAAAAAGAACATAGCTGGGCGTGGTGGCGCACACTTGTAATCCCAGTACTTGGGAGGCTGAGACCGGAGGATCCGGGTTCGCGGCCAGCCTCAGCTACTTAGTGAGGCCCTCCACAACTTCGTGAGACCCGGTTTCAAGATGAAGAATAAAAAATAGGGCTGGGGGTATAGCTTCGGAGGTAGAATGCCCCTGGGTTCAATCCCCAATACTGCAAAAAAAGTAAATAAATAAATAGGGCTGGGGGTGTAGCTCAGAAGTAGAATGACGGTGGGTTCAACTCTAGAACCAAAAAAAATAAAGAAAAAAAAGAAATGAAAGTGAAGAAAAAGCAAAATATGTTTAACCTATGTCCAAGTAGATAACAAAGAAGAAAACACAATAATAGAAATCATAAGAGGCAGAACAAACAGAGTACAGGATACTGATGGGAAGTATAAAACAAAGAGAAAAGTATGAATACAACATGATGGGAAGGAAAAGATAATCTGTCAAATTACTCTTTTCCTCTGCTTCCTTTTCCCAAAAGGTCTTGTTTGATTTTGAGAAAACATTCTGGGGATAATACTTCAAGATTTCATTAAGCATTTATGAAGAATCTGCTGATACTTGGAATAGTAAAAGAACAAAAGAAACAGAAACTGTATTTGGAGAACTGACATACCCTGATAGTGGAGGTAAACCTACAAAAAAAGATTAAATTACTAAGAAAATTACGCAGCAAGGCAGAAACCAGGTGAATGAAAATTCTGTCAGCAGAAGGCAAGGGAGGCAAAGGAATTCATATTCCTACCCATGAAGGAGGATCATAGCTTAGAAGCTGAAGAAAAATGTAGAGTTTGAAATACCAGGAGGTATTGAAATACCAGGAGCCAGGCATGGTGGCCCAAGCTTGTAATCCCAGTACTTGGGAGGCTGAGACAAAAAGGATCACAGGTTCGAGGACAGCCTCAGCAAGTAGTGAGACTCTCATCAGCCTAGTGAGACCCTGTTTCAAAATAAAGAATTAAAAATAGGGCTGCAGGTATAGCTCAGAGGTAGAATGCCCCTGGATTCAATCCCCAGTTCCACAAAAAATAAAATAAAAAATCAAAATAAAATAGGGCTGGGGGTGTAGCTCAGAGGTAGCCCCTGGGTCCAACCCCCAATAACACACACAAAAAAAGAAATACCAGGAGGTAAAGTTGAAAAAGGAATCAAATAGATGTGAGTAAAAATATAGGCAAGAAGCATTAATGAATTTATGAGTTAGTGAGTAGCTGAAATCATGAATATATCTTACCTAGTATAATTATGTTATTTTCAATAGTAATTCAGCATCAACTATAGCAAGCAGCTGAATAGATTGAAGTGCAGAAAACTGTCAGAGCTAATGGAGCAAAAATTCAAAATGGTTAAAGTTTGCTAATTTATGACTACGGGTGAGAATGAAATTATTGATAATAAATTCCTGTCTGTACCAAAGAAAATGGAGTCAGAAAGAAGCTGCCAAGTTAGAAAAATAGGCAAAAAACTGAGAGACAAGCCTAGTAACAGTATGGATACACAAACAGTGGTAAAATTAAAAGGTGAAGTCTAAATATATTTTCTATTCTTAAAACACAGAAAAAGAATTCTCCCCCCAAAATACCATCAAATAAAGACCATGGTAGAGGATAAAATCCATGATAAACCTGGAGTCTTACCAAGCTGTGGTCAAGTCATTATTTCAACATTCCAAAAGAAACACTCAAAGGATTTAGAAATTACAAGAATACCTAAAATATTCCTTAAATATTACACAAATATCGACATGGAAATTTACACAAGATAATTGTGTTGTACTGTCAGTAGGCCACGGACATAAAGGTGTTAGCATTAAACAGAATGGCTGATATCAGAATATAGGATTTCCAGTTCAATAGCACTTGGTTGACTCATAGTTCAAATAGAATCAGTTGTATCATGTCAACAAAGTAGGACTGACATGGATTGACAATTGTCTCACTGCACAGATCCATTATTCGTTTAATTGAGACTTTGCTTGTAAAATATTTCGTAGCCCAATTAATAGCTTAGGAAAGAAAACAGCTCATGCTTCATTTTCTCTACATAGTTTTAACTATTCATATGCCTTTTTGCAAAGGCTACTTGATAAAGTGTGAGCACTTACTAATATCATCTTCATGGTAAATGACAGAGTGAAATGGCAGAATTCGGTCTTTAATATATCTCTCTGCTGGCTCAACATAAAATGTGCCACCACGAGTCTGTATGAATCCTTCAAATCTTCCATCAATAACCGACCCATGGCTAAAACTTCCTTCTTCGCCTATGAATGAAAACAAATTCTTGAAAATTTCATTTGCACATGAACATTAAATTCAGTCTCCTTCAAAAAAAATTTTTCAAATATCCTATGAGGACAAATTTACTAGAGAAATTAATTTTCACATAGAATATACCATGATAAATTTAAGATATGAACAGTGACTTGCATTTAGTTAAAACATATATATTACTAATAACAACAATGAAAAACAGAACATTTGTCTTGTTGACAATCATATTCCTAGCACCTAGTCCAGTGCCTGGCATGCATACAGCAATCATTCAATATGTAATTATTAAATTAACAAACTTAGAATATATATATATTCAAAGTATCTTTTGAAATATTTGCTTTAATTCCATAAGAAAAAAAATCCTTTCTCTCCTGACATATTATACATAAATCTTTTGACTTCCTTGCCACCTTTAGGTTTTATAAGTACATTTTTAAATAGGAACATCTGAAATATTTTGAGAGCAATTTGAGAACAAAAG
This sequence comes from Glis glis, assembly GCA_004027185.1. Taxonomy (NCBI): domain Eukaryota; kingdom Metazoa; phylum Chordata; class Mammalia; order Rodentia; family Gliridae; genus Glis; species Glis glis. The sequence goes on from PVJS01014305.1 coordinate 16,158, forward strand.
TATTTTAGCAATCCTTTTTATGATATTAGACAAAGATTTGTAATACTTTTCCATCAATTATACTTCTCTAGTGAAGGAAAATAAGAGAAAAAAAGGGTACTCTGGGTCTTTAATACAATCACAAAATCTGAGTACCAAAATCAAATGACACGAAGGGGTGAGGCCTCCGCAACTTAGTGAGACCCTGTTTCAAAATAAAGAACAAAAAACAGGGCTGGGGGTGTAGCTCAGAGGTAGAATGTCCCTGGGTTTAATCCAAGTACCACAAAAAAAAAAAAAAATAGGGAAAGGGGCTTTATTTTATTTTATTTTGTTTTCATGGTGCATGGGATTGTACCCGGGCTTCACCCACGCAAGGCCAGTGCTCTTACTACGGACCACGTCCCCAGCCCCCCACCCTTTTTGGTTTTATTATGTTCAGAGACAAGATCTCTGCCCAGACTGGCTTCGAACTCCTGGGCTCAAGGATCCTCTGGCCTTGTCATCCTGAACGGCTAGGACTCCAGGCCCATACCTACTACCCTAAAAAAGGGCCTTAAAAGTTAAATTTACTGAAACTAAGTGTGGTTGTGGGCACCTACAATGCCAGAAGGATCTCTTGGACCCAGGGATTCAAGGCTAGCCTGGGCAACACAGCAAGACCTCATCCCCCCCCAAAAAAGGTTGAATTTCCCTGTTAAAATTTTCTCACTAAAAACAGGTTTTCCTGGATTCTATTCCCAGTACCACAATTTCTTTTTGGTTTTCTGTGCTGGGGGCTAACCCCAAGGCTTCATGCATTCTAAGCATGTGATCTACCACTAAAGTTATAACCCCCCAATCCCAAGCACTGCATAATTTTTAAGCTACAGATTAGCATTAATTAATTGACATCGAATTAACTGTGGGCTGAAGAGCCCAAAACACATTTTAAATGACATCATTTTTATCTACAAATTCATTTATAGTCTTGTACTTTTCTTCAAGATCACCTAGCAAATAAAGGCAGACATTACTAAAGTTATTTGCCCAGCAAGAGAAATGGTCAAGAAAATAATAGAACATTATAATCTGGCATTAAAAAACTAAACTGATGAGCCGAGCGTGGTGGCGCACGCTTGTAATCCCAGTACTTTGGGAGGCGGAGACCAGAGGATCTGGGTTCGCAGCCAGCCTCAGCTCTCTCTCTCTCTCTCCCCCTGTCTCTCTCTCTACCTAGTGAGGCCCTCCGCAACTTCGTGAGATCCGGTTCCAAAATAAAGTATAAAAAAATAGGGCCGGGGATATAGCATGGAGGCAGAACGCCCCTGGGTTCAATCCCCCGTACCGCAAAAAAAAAAAAAAAAACTAAACTGATAGAAAAACTCTTTCCTTTGATTATAGAATTATAAAAGTATATAAAAAACTTTAAATCTATTAATCTACAAGTAAGAAAGTTTAAGTATAGAAATGCCTCATTTACCTGGCACAATCAGAAAATAAACTTTTCTTTAAGCACTTAAGTTTGCATAACGTCATGATTTTAGGTGGAGATCCAGTATGTAAAAATAAAATTCCAAAGTTTGACTTAAAAACTGAGGATGAGCCGGGCGTGGTGGCGCAAATTACAAATTACAAATCCCAGTACTTGGGAGGCTGAGACCGGAGGATCCGGGTTCGCGGCCAGCCCCAGCACCTTAGGCTCTTGTCAATCTAGTAAGACCCTGTTTCAAAAATAAAAAGTAAAATAGGGCTGGGAGTGTAGCTCAGAGGTAGAGCATCCCTGGATTCAATCCCCAGTACCGCACATACATACAAAAAAAAAAAGAAAAACCACAGGATCATCTAGGTTTTTGGGGACTGAAGACTGAACATAGGGGTGTTCTGCCTCTGAGCTATACCCCAACCCTTTTTATTTTGAAGCAGTCACGGGATCCTCAAACTTGCAATCCTCTTGCCTCAGCCTCCTAAGTAGTGGGATTACAGATGTGCACAACCATGCCCAACTTTCTTTTTTTCTTTTTTTGCAATACTGGGGATGGAATCCAGGGCCTCAGGCATGCTGGCCAAAACCACTCTATCACTGAGCTACACCCCTAGCCCCCAGTCTTAAGTATTTATTACCAGACAATCACAACATAATGACATTGTGCCCTTTACCAATCCCCCAGAAGACTGGTTTTTTGTTTGTTTATTTTGTTCATGATTTCTGTAATTGTTCTGTTCTCCCCACAAGGCTGTCAGATGAAATTGAGTGTGTCACCCATGCCTCGTAACACCTTTGAAACCGGTATAGTAAGAGAAATTTGTTGGAACACTGAAGAACAGCAAATAGATTCTGGTAAAAGAAGGGCCTGGGAAGATTTTCCTATGAATGACTTTGTTACATTATTTTGGGCTAAGATGATATTTACAATTCCCTTTTAGATTTGTCCTGTTTCCTTATAAAACACAGCAGAGTTACTGCTTATTGCTTCCTTGAAAGATCAGAAAATTATGTCATTAAAATTTTTTGAAGTCTGTTTAGAAGTTCTGAGTTTCACCGGGCGTGGTGGCGCACACTTGTAATCCCAGTACTTGGGAGGCGGAGACTGGAGGATCCAGGTTCACGGCCAGCCTCAGCTACTTAGTGAGGCCCTCTGCAACTTCGTGAGACCCGGTTTCAAATTACTGTATAAAAAATAGGGCCGGGGGTGTAGCTTGGAGGTAAAACACCCCTGGGTTCAATCCCCAGTACTGCAAAAAAATAAAATATAAAAAATAAAAAAAAAAGAAGTTCTGAGTTTCAGTCGGGTGTGATGGCGCACACTTGTAATCCCAGTACTTGGGAGGCTGAGACAGGAGGATGGCAGGTTCGCGGCCAGGCTCAATATTTAGTGAGGCCCTCTGCAACTTAGTGAGACCCTGTTTCAAAAATAAAGAATAAAAAATTGGGCTGGGGGTGTTGCTTGGAGGTAGAATGCCCCTGGGTTCAATCCCCAGTACCGGGGGGAAAAAAAAGTTCTGAGTTTCAAAATTTATCAGAAGCCAGATGTCATATAATTCGCTATTAAATATACATCTAAAGAAAGGTCCAAAGATTACTTCACTTTTCAAAGACCATTACCACTCATGATTCACTCATTCTCCTCAGGAATTTAAAAAAGGAAAAACAGGGAAAAGAACACAAAATGTACTACATGTCTATAGCATGGGAGTACTGGGCTCAAAGAGGGGCAAGACAGATGACCCTATTTAAGGCTTCTATAGGTGCTTGGGCTTCTAGGGAAGAGGGAGGTAGCCCAATCTGTGGAAGGCTGGGGAAGGATGTGCACAGCCAGCCAAGATGTCTTGTGATGCAGGTGAGATCTCCCAGGTAATAGTCACCTGTGTCCATCTCTGTCTGAGCCAGGTATCAGGACCCCCCCACATTCTCTTCTCCCCTGCTATACTGGCCATGTATCTAACATCCATCCCCAGGAATCATCCAGCTCTAAACCAAAGATCCACAACACAGGTGGGGGGACGCTTTCTGAGTGTGGACCTCCAAATCAGGACCTCCCTGATTTACAAAATGACAGGCTTGATTCCTAGGGGGGTCTGACAGTCTTCTAGGACCTCCCACTCTGGACAGCTACATGGAAAGACATTCTCTCTTCTCTGCCTTCAGGAGTCTGAAGTCTATTTCCCCTTTCTTCAGGATTTGATACACTTCTTGAATAAATTTTTTTCCTTGTATAGATAAAAATGAAAGAAAAGGGTTCTGTTAAGATTCAACTTACCATATATATGTCCAGTGTAAATATGAGAGGTATCATAATCAAGTACTTTATTTGATGTTTCTACTTTAAATTCATCACTAAAAAGGGAAGTGTCCCTCTTCATTCGTAGGTTGAAATGTCTGCAAAATGGGACGGGAAGAGGGAAAAAAACTGAATTTAAAAGGATACAAATTGTAAACAATTATTTTTTATTCTCTTTTTTTTAAAGTCTGCAAAATGTGGACTGTATCACACAGTTCTTCAATTTGGGAAATATACTGACCAAGATTTTCTTATAAAAATTCTGCTCTAAAAGTCAACCTAGGGGCTGTGGTAAACTCCAAATTATATAGAATTAAACAATAACTATCCAGTGATTCCTACATAGTAAAACAAGAGTATTCGAACAGAAAGTAAGTTAACTGGAGATAAAAAAAAAAACAAGTTTCATGAGCAGTTACTATTATTTACCACACTATACATGTCTTCTCTCTCTGGCAATTCTGCAGTTTTGCCATCTTCCCCTACTTTCCAAAACTCAATGTGTAGGAAATCGGGGCATCAACTTCAGATGTGTAATATCTCTTCTCAGGAAGGCAGGTGTGCATGTTCTTTCCTTTACACAGATACACATGCACATGCACGCACAAATACCACACAAAAACTTTCAACTCTTTTATTTTTCCCTGGGGCTTCTAAATTCTTCCAAATTATAATTTAGACTTTCTTTGATTTTAGAACCTCAAAAAATCAGAATATTGACTTAAGTCATGGCCATTCTAATTGTCCTCTATAAGGGAGAGAGAAAGACCAAAATACTGAATTGAATTAAGTGACATTAATCACTAATCTTTAAGATACAATAAGAACCCAGAGTTTAGAATCGAATTTGAAATCAAATTTTAATCCTAAAATTTATTAGCTCAAGATTCCTGTCTATGCTCTGAAAGTATAGGATGATATTCCCTCAGATATGGAAGCTGGAGAAAAAAAAGAAAAGGGGGTTCTCATAAAAATAAAGGGGAGATCAGTAAAGTAGGGGAAGGGTATTAGGGGGAGGAAAAAAGAGGAATGAAGAAATAAAACTGACCATATTATGTCATGTGCATGTACAATCTGTAACAACAATTCCTATTATTATGTATAAGTACAATGCACTAATAAAAATATCTAAGAAGATTCCTGTCTGTGTAATGAAGATAATAAATTCAGTCTATCGTGGAATTATTTTAAGGATTAGAGATTACAATGAATGTAAAATCATTAATACAGTCAGGCATGGTGGCATACTCTGTAATCCCAGTAATTGGGAGGCTGAGACAAGACTGAAAGTTTGAGACCAGCCTCAGCAACTTAGCAAGACCCTTGGCAACTTAGTGAGAACCTGTCTCAAATTAAAAAACTAAAAGGGCTGGAAGTGTAGCTCAGAGATAGAATGCCCCTGGGCTCAATCCCCAGTACCAGCTGGACGTGGTGGCGCACGCTTGTAATCCCAGTACTTGGGAGACTAAGACAGGAGGATCCAGGTTCGTGGCCAGCCTCAGCTACTTAGTGAGGCCTTCCGCAACTTAGTGAGACCCTGTTTCAAAATAAAGAATAAAAAATAGGGCTGGGGGTGTAGCCCAGAGGTAGAATGCCCCTGGGTTCAATCCCCAGTACCGCAAAAAAAAAAAAACCAAGGAAAAATACTGCTCTTTGGACAAGAGAATTCATTTCCATTTCCAAACAACTGTCTTAGAAATAAAACAGGAAAGAAACTGTTACTGAACTTGCCTTCTCATCTTAGAAATACTATGTTCTAGTTTTATCTATGAAATTAACTGTTTTACAGCCGGGCGTGGTGGTGTACGTCTGTAATCCTAGTACTTGGGAGGCTGAGACTGTAGGATCACAGGTTGGAAGACAGTCTCATCAAGTAGTGAGAACTCTCATCAACCTAGCGAGACTCTGTTTCAAAATAAAAATAAAATAGGGCTGGGGGTGTACCTCGGAGATAGAATGCCCCTGGGTTCAAACACCAGTGCTACACACACAAAAAAAGAGATTAACTGTTCGGAGACAACAGGTAATAAGCAGTGAACGGCTATGATCTCTAAAAAAGGAAATACTAACAAGGTGAGCCCTATGATTCCTCCAGGAGGAACTGTACAGACGAGCCTTGCCTATTGCCCATGCTGGCCTCAAATTCCTGGGCTCAAGCAATCCTCCCACCTCAGCCTCCCAAATAACTGAGGTTATAGGCACTTGCTACTGTGCCTGACTTGCTAGAGGAATTTTCTACACCATGACTTAAGACTAAAGAGACCCAAGAACAGCACAGCGGTCTCAACAAGTCGCAAGGAAGAGGAAGCATCTAGATTTCACAGGACAGATTAGCAGAAAGGAAGATGCAACAATGAAAAAGAGCTCAGAAATCCACACAGAAATTCACCTTTTAGTCTTTGGCTAAATACTAAGACAGATGCATTAAAGGGAGACTACACAAACACAGACCAGAGAACAACTACTGGGGGGTGGGAAGGGACTGTGAGTTGACCAACTGCAGAATCTGCTAAGGGGCAGAGAGACTTTCAAGATCTGCACAAGCACAGAAGAGAGACTTCACTGACATTTACGGGAGAACCCAGAAACTAGACAAACTAGTTCTAGAATAAAGGGCACTTTAGATTTACCCTAACAAAGCTTAAAAACAAGCCTCAATTTACTATCTACCAAACAAAATGCAACACTTTAATAAAAAAAAAACAGTTAAGCAAACTGTAGTATATCCATACTCTGGAATAGAATTCAGTAAAAAGGAACAAAGTAGCCAGACGTGGTGGTTCACGCCTGTAATCACAGTATTGGGAGACTGAGACAGAGGTTCAAGGATAGCCTAGGAAATTTAGTGAGAATTTATTAATAAATAAATAAATAGGGCTAAGGATGTAGCTCAGAGGTAAGATGCCCCTGTGTTCAATCCCCAGTAAAAAAAAAAAGAACAAACTGTTGATAAACACAATTATCTGTATAAATGTCAAAAGGAATTATGCCAAATGAAATATGCCATCTAAAAAATACATTCATGAAATAATATAAGTATGGAGATGGAAAAAAAAAACAATGAATGGTTGTTAGAGATTAGGGACCCAGGAGAGATAAATGTGGCTAAAAAAGATAAAACAAGTCAGGCATGGTGGCACATGCTTGTAATCCCAGTACTTGGGAGGCTGAGACAGGAGGACCACAGGTTCGTTGCCAGCCTCAGCAACTCAGTGAGGCCCTTTGGAACTTAGTGAGACCCTGTTTCAAAAATTAAAAATAAAATAGGGCTGGAGTGTAACTCTTAGGCAGAATGCCCCTGGGTTCAATTCCCAGTACCATAAAAAAAAAAAAAGATTCTGTGGTGATAATATAGCTGAGTACCTTGACTTGATATTTATTTTATATATTATAAAACTGCACGGAATTACACACATGCTCATACACCAAATGTGCAGTTGGTGAAATCTAAATAAGCTATATGAACTGTACCAATATCAATCTTTGCTTTGATACTGTACTATAATTGCATGAAACTGTTAACAATGGAGGAGCCTGGGGAAAGGATGCACACCTTCCCTGTACACCTCTTTGTGTTCCTGTGAATCTACTTTTTTGGGGGGGAGGGCGGTACTGAGGAATGAACCCAGGGGCATTCAACCCGTGAGCTACAAACCCAGCCCCCCCACCTTGTTTTTTGGAACAGGGTCTCACTAAATTGCTGAGGCTGGCCTCAAACCTGTGATCCTCCTGTCTCAGCCTCCCAAAAACTGGTATTACAGGTGTGTGCCACCACGTCTGGCTTACAATTATTTTAAAACAAAAAGTTTATTTAAAACCCCTAGACACTAAAAATTACAATCAAAATGTCAAATATCCAATTAAAAATCATCAGATATAGCCAGCCACAGTGGTACATGCTTGTAATCTCAGCTGGGGAGGCTGAAGCAGGAGAATTGTAATTTCCCTGTAAATTGGGCAGCACCCAATTTACAGGGAATTTAAGAACACTTGAAGGAGACCCCTTCCAACCTTGATACTGATCTCATACATCCAAAACATTATTCCCATTCTTAATTTAAACTGAATTAAAACCACATATAAAATCGTTTCTCAATTACCCATGCACAGTCAAGCAGTATACAGATAATAAACAATCAAACTTAGATTATATCCCAAACTCCCTTTCATTAATATTAAAATTAATTTGCATCAAAAACATACATCAACAGAGAAAGGATGAAGGAGAGGCCTGCAAGGAAGATAAGTGGTAGAAAGAAGCCAGACTGAATTAAAATGTGTCACAATCTATAAAATAAACTTCAAATGAATAATCAGCGTTGGACATAATTTAACTAAGCTACTGGATACCAATTTTCTAATTTTTATTCCACTACCATCTACTTCATAGTTCATATCTTTATGCTATTTTATAATTTATAAAATGTAAATTCTTAGCTGGGTGTGGTGGCGCACGCCTACAATCCCAGTACTTGGGAGGCTGAGACAGGAGGATTGCAGGTTCTAGGACAGCCTCAACAAGTAGTGAGACTCTCATCAGCCTAGCAAGACCCTGTTTCAAAATAAAAATAAAATAGGGCTGAGGGTGTAGCTCAGAGGTAGAATGCCCCGGGGCTCAATCCGCAGTACTACAAAAAATAAAAAAGTAAATTCTTTATAATATTCCTGTTGGATAATAAAATAACAATAAAAGGTAGCTGACAAACAATCCACATACTATCTTCTTAGGTTTTCAACAAACCCTCAATAAATTAAAAAAGAAAAAAAATTGAAGCTGGGAGCAGTGGCACAAGCCTGTACTCACTACTTGGGAGGCTGAGACAAGAGGATCACAGGTTCCAGGCCAGCCTCAGCAACTTAGCGAGACTCTCAGCAACTTAGGAAGACTCTGTTTCAAAATACAAAAGAAAAAGGGCTGGGGATGTCGCTCAGAGGTACAATGTACCTGGGTTCAATCCCCAGTACCAAAAAAAAAAATGGAAACAACGCAAATGTCCATCAAAAGATGAATATGAAAAAAGTACGTATTAGTGGTAAATACAGAATAAAATATTATTAAGCCTTAAAAAGCAATATAACTCAATAAGCAGCCTACTGAACTTGATGCACTGGTATCTGTATACCATTCTTAAGACACAATTGACCAAGGATGAACTTTCTGAGGTAGAAAACTACAGCAACCTCCTTGCTTTCTACAGAAGAACAGAACAACACTGTTTAGAAGACTGTGGTAAAGGAGGGTTGTCCTAGAGTTATATTATATGTTAGTTTAGTTGTTATTGTCAAAAATTTAACATTTGAAAATACTTACTTGAATGTTACAATAGACTCTAGTATAGGATTTTAAAAACCAAACCACTTTTTTTAAACCTCAACACAAATTATATAATGTATCCTACACATGCCCTTTCTATTATTTATGTGCACATTAATTCTGAATTATTTCATTTGATATGTTGTACTCTATATCTTGAATTTTTGTCTCCTTTATAAGCATATAAAAATAAAGCTTAACTACTGTTAAAAAAAGAAATATAATTCTGAAATCCCCTGCAACATGGATGGACCTTGGTAAGCGAGGTAAGTCAGACGGAAGACAGTAAAACATGTGTATGATTCCACTTATATGAGTTACCTAGAATAGGCAAATTCATCAAGAGAAAAAGAATGGCGAGGCTCAGTGGGAGGCAAGGCCTGTAGTACCAACTACTGGGAGTCTGAGGAGGGAGGACTGCTCCAGCCTAGGAGTTTGAGACCAGCTGGACAATATAACGACACCCCACCTCAGGAGAAAAGAAAAGGTAAAATGGTTGGTTGCCAGGGGTTAGGAGAAAAGAAAATGGGAATTTACTGTTTAAGGGGTACATAATTTCTATTTGGGACATTGGGAAAGCTCTGGAAATGGTGGAAATGGTTGCACAACACTAAATATATATATAATGCCACTGAATTAACTGTAGACTTAAAATGGTTAAAATGGTGAATTTCATGTTACCTTATTGCAATAAAAATAAATAAATGCTTAAAATCGTTGTATTCCAAAAAGTGCATTATAAAATACAACTGTTTGGCTCTTCTTCTTCTTCTTTTTTATTTTTTTTGTGGCACTGAGGGTTGAACTCAGGGTTGATCTACTAACTGAACTCAGCTACACCTCCACCCCCTTTTCTATTTTGAGACAGGGTCTCATTAAGTTGCAGAGGCTGCTCTCAAATCTGTGATCCTCCTGCCTCCGCCTTTTGAGTCACTGGGATTGCAGGCATGCACCACGACACCTGGCTGGCCAGCACTCTCAATGGTAAAAGCCCCAAGACATTTGGTTGAGATAGGGGACTATGAGAATAATGATGAGATTGCACCCTTCTCAAGTTTATGTGGCAGCTTATAGTTTTCAGAATACTTCTATATATGTTACTTCATCTTACCCTCACAGTAACAACACAAAGGAGGCAGGGTGCACATTTTTATCAAAGGGTCTGACTCAAGATCACAAGACTAGAATCAGAACTAATTTGGTTGCTGCATGTTACTCTTCCTACTAGACCACAAATGCCTCTCAAGCATGTGATGAAAGTCAAGCTAAGCTATGCAGAGTGTTGGTGGAGTCTTGATGTAATGCGATCGTTCTCCACCAAGAAGTAGCCTTTTAAGATCCAAAAGAATGCAAGTAAGATACAGAAATGAAAACAATGTAACCTCATTTGACTTGCCACTGACTGAAAATCATGCTTTACAACATCTTAAGAAGTTCTGATTATTAATGCTTCAACCACTTTCAAGACTATGGCTAAACTGTCTCCTTTCCCTATGCTTCTTTCAGTCAATTTAGTCTTGTTTATTACTACTATAATATACTACCCTATCACCAAAGATAAACTTCTGTTTCCTTCGAGGAGGTAAGATGACCAACATAAAGAACATTATTTGCACTGGGAATGTTTTCTTACCCCTCCCATTTAATAACTATATTGGATTTTATGGATCAATAGTATTTTGTATCTCATCTTGATTATAGTAGTTGTCTTATAATTCTTTTTTGACTTTGCATAGTGACATTATAGTAAAGCTGTAAAGAATGAAGAGAAGTTATTGAAGAGCAAACTCAAGTTATCAAATGACAGCAATTTGAAAAATATGTACTGAAGTGATGCTGAAGCCTGTCTCAAGCCTCTGAACACGCGAGCAGACTTGCGGCAACAGCAGCCAGCTTTCCTTACTCAGGCTTTGGAAAAGTATTCTCTACCCAGTCCAGACAAGTAACAGAAGTACTACAACCACTTCAAGTGCAGAGCAAGAAAAGAAAACTTATGTTAGGATATGATTCCATAAATTCTTTGCAAAGTCGTGTCTTCTACATCTTTATATAAAGAAATACCTCCAGTACTTGGGAGGCTGACACAGGAGGATCCAGGTTCACCGCCAACCTCAGCTACTTAGTGAGGCCCTCTGCGACTTCGTGAGACCCTGTTTCAAAATAAAGAATAAAAAATAGGGCTGGGGGTGTAGCTTGGTGGTAGAATGCCCCTGGGTTCAATCCCCAGTACTGCAAAAAAGAAAAAGAAAGAAATACCTTTTTATAGGTTAGAATCGTTAGAATATAGGCTAAAAAGAACTTGCCTTTTCCCAAGGAATTGTTATTTTAGCTAAGGAAGTACTGTGGCAACGAACAAGGAAATCTAAGGGCAAAAAATTTGCTTTAAGGTCTGCGGAGTCCCAGACACCAGGGCAGTCATGATAAATAGAAGTCTACCTTATCTAAATGAAACAAGCTCATGGCAAGACTGGGTGAGTGATTACTAGGAATAACTGTATTCAACTAGGGCTTCCCTCATGTCTCCAGATGTTCATCTCCTCTTCACATTCACCTTCTTCTTAACAAAGATGCTTAAGTCACTCTCCATCCAAACCATTAACCTACACCCCCACCCTGTTCTTCCCCCAGTACTGGAGATGGCACACAGGGACATTCTACCACTGAGCTACATCCCCAGCCTTTTTTTTGTTTTGTTTTGTTTTGTTTTTTGGCGATACCGGGGATTGAACCCAGGGGCGTTCTACCTCTGAGCTACACCCCCGGCCCTATTTTTTTATACTTTATTTTGAAACCGGGTCTTGCGAAGTAGCGGAGGGCCTCACTAAGTAGCTGAGGCTGGCCGCGAACCTGGATCCTCCGGTCTCCGCCTCCCAAGTACTGGGATTACAAGCGTGCGCCACCATGCCCGGCCCCAGCCCTTTTTTTTTGAGGCAGGGTCTCACTAATTTGCCAAACCTGGCCTTAAACTTGCGGTCCTCCTGCCTCAGTCTCCCAAGTAGCTGGGATTATAGGCATGGGCCACTGTACCCAGCCCCAATTTTTTTTTCGGTACTGGATGAACCCAGTGGCATTCTACCTCCGAGCTACACCCCAGCCCTATTTTTTATTCTTTATTTTGAAACAGGGTCTCACTAAGTTGCAAAGGGCCTCACTAAGTAGCTGAGGCTGGCCACGAACCCAGATCCTCCGGTCTCAGCCTCCCAAGTACTGGGATTACAAGCGTGCGCCACCACGCCCGGCTCCAAATTATTTTTTAAGATAAGCTGTCAATATTAACATTAAATATTACTGTGAGCTAACTATCAAGTTTACTTCCACTAGCACACTTTTTCTAACAGACAAGTCGTCTTTTCAAGTTATCTTACAAGATGGATGGATGGATGGATGGATGGATGGATGGATGGGAGGGAGGGAGGGAGCAAAGGAGTCTATGGAAGGGAAAGGGCTGAGTCAGCCCATGTGCAATGACCATAACTTTTGTAATATGGAAAACATGTTAAGTAATAAACTTATTTCCATGTGTAAAATACTTTAAGTTTCATGATGTTTCTGATTATCTGATTTTTTTTTTCATCCATTAAAATCTTTCCTAGCCAGGAGTGGTAGTGATGCTTATAATCCCAGTACTTGGGAGGCTTAGACAGGAGGATCGCAGGTTCCAGACCAGCCTCAGCAACTTAGTGAGGCCCTACACAACTTAGTGAGACCCTGTTTCCAAATAAAAAATAAAATAGGGCTGAGGCTGTCCTCAAACCTGCGATCCTCCTGTCACAGCCTCCCAAGTACTGGGATTATAGGCGTGCACCACCACGTCTGGCTTGACGTTTACCTTCCATAATAAAAGATCTGATTCATAAATCCAAACACATTTAAAATGAATTGTTTCCTTAAATATATAAAAGGCCAATCCATTTTAAAAGAAGAGATTTTTTAATGAATATACCAAATTCCAGGGGAGGCTGAATTTCCAAATGGGGACCTTATCTTTAGAGAAAAAAAAGAAAAGAGTTTAAATCTCTTAACTTAGACTCAATAAAGAGGAACAGCAATAAACTTACCTTCCATGGGCGTGGAAATCTAAACGTAAAAACTGGTCCTCGTGTGAGACTGCTCGTTTGGCCCGCTGGTGTTTTTGGTGTAATGAATCCACACTGTAAGATAATCCTTCATAATGTCGAATGTATTTATTTAGAGGATTTCCATACTGGCCTATAAAAAATAGACAACAGTCTGAATCAGTATCATCTTGAAGGCCCCTTCTAACATGATCCCATGATTACTTGAATATCTATGAATATGTATAAAATAATTATCTCACTATTCTTAGTACTAATATTATAAATCTCCCACTAATATTATTTCACACATTTTTTAAAGCTTACTGTAACATAATTTCAACCATACACAAAAGTTTGGGCATTAGCTGGAGGTTTCTCTTGGATGTCCTTTATCAATAGGTAGAGGAAGTTCACGGTCATCATACTTTGCTGATAAAAATTATCAGTCGGATGTGGTGGCACATACTTGTAATGCCAGTTCTTGGGAGGCTGAGACAAGAGGATCACAGGTTCAAGGCCAGCCCCAGCAACTTAAGAAAGGCTCTCAGCAACCTAGTGAGACCCTGTTTCCAAATAAGAAATAAAATCGTAGAATGCCTCTGGGCTCAATCCCCAGCACCAAAAAAAAAAAAAAAAACCTATCAGGAACAGATGCTGATTTTGTCACCTGCTCTTTCTGAATCTAGTAAGATAATCTTACAGTCTTTCTTTTTAGTTTCTTAATATGGTAAATTAAACTGGTTTTGTTGTTTTGTTTTTTGGGTTTTTATTTGGTTTGGTTGGTTTTTTGGTTTGGGGGATTTTTTTGTTTGTTTTTTGGTAGTACTGGGGATTGAACTCAGGGACATTCTACCTCTGAGCCACACCCCCAGCCCTTTTTTATTTTTTGTTTTGAAACAGGTCCCACCAGGTGGCTGAGAGTCTTGCCTGGTTGCTGAGGCTGGTCTTGCACCTATGATGCTCCTGGTCTCAACCTCCCAAATACTTGGACTACAGGCATGTGCCGCCATCCCGGGATTAAACTGATGTTTCAATGTTAAACCAAGCTTGTATTCCTGAGATATTTAGTCATATTGTTAGATTTAATTTGCTACAATTTTGTTTAGAATTTTTATTACCTATGTTTATAAGAGATACTGGTATGTAGTTTTCCTGTACTATCTTTGTCAAGTTTTCGTATCAGAATTAAAATGAGAAGTACTACTACTTCAATTTTTAGAACAAATCTATAGAACTGGTTTATTTCCTCCTTGAATATTTGATAAAATTAACCAGTAAAACCCTTGGCCTGGAGTTTTCTTTGTAGAAAAGTTTGTAACTAGCGGGGTGTGGTGGCACACACTTGTAATCCCAGTACTTGGGAGGCTGAGACCGGAGGATCGCAGGTTTGCGGCCAGCCTCAGCTACTTAGCGAGGCCCTCCGCAACTTAGTGAGACCCTGTTTCAAAATAAAGAATAAAATAGGGCTGGGGGTGTAGCTCAGAGGTAGAATGCCCCAGGGTTCAATCCCCAGTACCGCAACCCCCCCAAAAAAGAAAGGTTTGTAACTGCAATTCCCATTTCATATATAGATTAAAAGCTACTGAGGTTTATCTGTTTCTTCTTGAGTAAATTTTAGTAAGAATGTCTCCATTAAGTTGTTGTAATCCCGGTACTTGGGAGGCTGAGACAGGAGGATCACAGGTTCCGGGACAGCCTCAGTAAGTAGTGAGACTCCCATCAACCTAGTGAGACCCTGTTTCAAAATAAAATTAAAATAGGGCTTGAGGTATAGCTTGGAGGCAGAATGCCCTGGGTTCAATTCCCAGTGCTTTTTAATTTATGGAGATAGTTACTAGTAATATTCATTTGTTTTTAATACCTTTTGAATCGCCAAAGCCACTTCTTTCATTCCTGATATCATCTACCTTCTCTCTTTTGTATCTGATCAGAATAGAGATTATCAATTTTACTGATCTTCTCAAAGAAGTTCCTTTGATTACTCTACCTTATTTTTCTGTTTCTATATTATTTCCACTTTGATCTTTATTTTTCCGTCTACTTATGATGAGTTTAATTTGCCCTTATTTTAGCTACATAAGGTAAGGCAATCAATTTAAGACCTTTCCTCTCTCTCATATAGGTGTTTAGTGCTATAAATATAAAAGTTCTCTTTACATACTGCTACATACCGCGTTAGTAGCAACTCACAAATTCTATCATGTTTCACTTTCATTTCGACTCTGTTCAGGATACTTTCTAATTTCCCTTTTAATTTCTTTGATCCATGTGCTATATAGAAGTATATTATTTCATTTTTAAATACTAAGGATTTTTTTTCTAACGTCCGTGTGTGTGTGTGTGTGTGTGTGTTTACTGGTTTGAATTCAGGGGCATTCTGCCTCTGAGCTACACCCCAGCTTTTTTTATTTTTTGTTTTGAAACAGGGTCTCGCTAGGTTGCTGAGAGTCTCCCTAAATTGCTGAGGCTGGTCTCAAACCTGTAATCATCCCATCTCAGCCTCCCAAGTACTGGGATCACAGTTAAGTGCAACACACCCGGCTTTCAATAGTATTTCTCTCATTCACTTTTAATTCCTCTACAGCCATAAAACACAGTTTGTATAACACCAATTCTTTTAAATATATTGAGATTTCCTTTATGACCCAGAATAAGCTCTCTCCTCACAAATGTTACATATGTACTTGAAAAGAATGTATATTCTGCTGTTATAGGTGAATGCTGTGGAAATGTCAAGCTAGCTACTTTCATTGGTGCAGTATTTTATAAATGTCAATCAGGTCAAGTTTGTCAAGTGTTTTTCCAGCCTTCTATATCCGTACTGTTTTTCTACTTATTCTATTCTCACCAGGCGTGGTGAAGCACACCTGAAATCCCAGTACTTGGGAGGCTGAGACAGGAGGATTGCAGGTTCAAGGACAGCCTCAGCAAGAAGTGAGACTCCTCAACCTAGTGAGACCCTGTCTCCAAATAAAAAATAAAACCGGGCTGGGGGTGTAGCTCAAAGGTAGAATGCCTCTGTGTTCAATCCCCAGTACCACAAAAATAAATAAATAAATAAAATTCTCATGTTTTTTCATTGTAAAATGGAGATAATAAAGAATAAAAAATAGGGCTGGGAGTGTAGCTTGGAGGTAGAATGCCCCTGGGTTCAATCCCCAGTACCACCAAAAAAAAAAAAATACTAAATAACGAAATCAAACATTCCACCAATATGTTTTCCCTTTCTTTTAAAATATTTTTAAGTTTACACTTGGATTTTAAAAATATCTTACAGCCAGGCGTGGCAGCACACGCTTGTAATCCCAATACTTGGGAGGCTGAGACAGGAGGATCTGTGTTTGCAGTCAGCCTCAGCTACTTAGTGAGGCCCTCCACAACTTAGTGAGACCCTGTTTCAAAATAAAAAATAAAAAATAGGGTTGGGGGTGTAGCTGGGAGGTAGAATGCCCCTGGGTTCAATCCCCAGTACCGCAAAATAAATAAATAAATAATATATATATATCTTATACAAGAGAAGAAATCAAGACTAGGGAGGTTGTAGTACGAGAACTTTTAAGTAGTTTTCCATTTTGAAAATAAAATGAGCAAGGTGTGGTGGTGCACGCTTGTAATCCCAGTACTTGGGAGGCTGAGACCGGAGCATCCGGGTTCGTGGCCAGCCTCAGCTACTTAGTGAGGCCCTCCGCAACTTAGTGAGACCCTGTTTCAAAATAAAGAATAAAAAATAGGGCTGGAGGTGTAGCTTGGAGGTAGAATGCCCCTGGGTTCCATTCTCAGTACCTCAAAAAAAAAAAAAGAAAGAAAAGCAAATGTAGGCTTAGCAATGTATTAGTGAGCTGGATTCCTTTGAAGTAGCCGAGCAGCCACAGCACAAGCGGGCCTTGCAGGGCTGCTGCTGCTTCTCCTTCCTCGGCACCACAGAGCCCAGGTATTTTGTTTGTCTGTTTCCAGTGTTAGGGATCACACTCAGGGTCTGTGCATGCTAGGCAAGTGTTCCACCACTAAGCACAACCCAACCCTAAAACGTCCAGCGTTAGGTCACAATTCAGATAAACTGTTTCGCCACTTCTGATAACTTCAAACAATAACTGCTTCTATCCCTGTGAAACACGTGCAATAAAAGCTCAGCTATTTAGATGGGTGGGACACTACTGAGAGTCATTAAACAAGGTCGTCTTTTCTCTGTCCCACGCACGAAGGAATATCATAAAGCAACACAATGTTCACTTTCAGTGGAAAATGACCTGAGTGATGATTTTCTAAATCTTTACAATTTTTAAAATAAGATATGATTCATGGGGTTTAACTGAGAAAGTTAAAAACACTACCCAGGAACACAGTCATGAAGGCCACCTCATTATCATCTTCTATACAAGACCAATTAATGTTTGTTAATTATACCTCATTATCAGTATTTATATGATCTTAGTAATGTGAAGAAACTGACAAGATAAAGTACTGAGCCGGGCTGTAATCCCAGTACTTGGGAGGCTGAGACAGGAGGATCAGAGACTCGAGGTCAGCCTCAGCAACATAACAAGAGACACTCAGCAACCTAGCGAGATTACGAAACAAAAAATAATAAGGTCTGGGGGAATTGCTCAGAGGTAGAATGCCCCTGGGTTCAATCCCCACTACCACACAAAAAAGAAGGTACTGAGACTGTATCTCATAATTTCTCTACCTCAATATTAATGAAATGAAGAGGAAAGAGGAGGACTATATAAAAAGCAGTTTACTCCCCCAAATACACATACCAGATACAACCCTAAAGAACCAAAACTAATTAGGAAAATAACCAATATGTGCTTGAGCTGGCTGATACAGATCGTATGTACCAATTCCCTCCCCGCCTCCATGTTTGGCGATACCATGTTGTTAGCTTGAAATCAGCCGCAGGGAAGTATTTATAGTACTGGCAAAGGCCATATAAGAGGATTTTCTTCCTTTTTTTTTTTCAAGATAGCCAATATATGAATACGATGCTGGACATAAGCTATTGGCATAATCTTTCAAACAATGAGCCAAAGAAATAAACAGAATATTCTAATGAAAATGTGGGAAAACATAGTGCACTGGACTTCTGACATTGTCCCTAACCCTCAGAAGCCATACAATTCACTGTTTAAAAAATCTCCAAAGAAGCTGAGCGTGGTGGCGCACGCTTGTAATCCCAGTACTTGGGAGGCTGAGACAGGACGATCCGAGTTCGCAGCCAGCCTCAGCAACTCAGTGAGGCCCTCTGCAACTTAGTGAGACCCGGTTTCAAAATAAAGAATAAAAAAAAATAGGGCTGGGGGTGTAACTCGGAGGTAAAATGCCCCTGGGTTCAATCACCAGTACCACAAAAAAAAAAAAATAGTACATTAATAGAGTTAGGTAGAAAAGCGCTACCATTTAAAAGCAATTTTTACAAAAAGAAAGAAAAATGCCTCTACTGATGTCTCCGGTAATGCATTGATTAGAAAAATATTCCCTATTAATATAAGACAAAAGTCTACAAACTGTAACCAAAGGACAGCTCTGGGCCGCCACATGCTTTGTACCACGGCAAAGCTTATTCATTTACCTGCTTCCTATTACTGCTTTCACACAAAGCAGTTGAGTAAACAGCATTATAAAACGTTAAAGAACATCAAATCTTCGGAAAGCCACTTAAACCTTAGTTTCATTAGTGTTCCTGGTCATTTTAACCCAGCCTTTTCTCCTCTGCAATAGAAATAACTAATCTGAGATTGATGAAGCTCTGTGATGATTATTTTAGGTGTCAACTTGACTGGATTAATGAATATCAAGAGGTAGTAAAGCATTATTTCTCTGTGTGTCTGTAAGGGTGTCTCCAGAGGAAATTGGCTTGTGAGTCGGTTGGACTGAGTGGAGGAGATCCACACATTGGTCAAATCGATGTAATCGGGCACCAAGCACCTAACCAGCTGGTTAGGGCTCTGCTAGAGTGCACACTATCCCCCGCCTTGCCCGACTCCTCCTCTTCCCTCCTGGAGGCAGGACACTTCCCCTGCCTTGAGACATCAGCATGCAGGACTCACTCCAACAGGACCCCACCTCTGCATCCTCAGGACACTTCCCCTGCCTTCAGACATCGGCATGCAGGACTCGCTCCAACAGGACCCCACCTCTGCATCCTCAGGCCTCTGGCTGGACTGAAAGTCCCAGGAACTCCCGTCTGCAGACGGCCTCCATAATCCCATGAGCCAATTTCTTTAATAAATCTCCTCTCATCTATCTATATCTAGATATTTCTATATATCTATCTAGCTCTGTTTATCTATTTATACCCTATTGGTTCTGTCTTACTGAAAAACCCTGACTAATACAACCTCTATAAGAAAATCATGAACTCCTTGATTTTGCATTCAGAATTCTTGAAAGTATTCCTTATTTTCTTTCCAGGCAGTTTATTGTTTCTGCTTTCCATATTTAAATATTTCACTCATCTATTTATAATTTTATCTCTTTTATTTCCCAATGCTGGGGATCAAACCCAGAGCCTTTGGGCATGTTAGGCAAGCATTCCACCACAGCTACATACCCAGCCCTCTTCTTTCTTCCACTCACTACATTAACTAGGACTACCTACCCCAAACCATGCTGAACAACAGTGACGGCATTTTCACTCAGCTCTCAATTTTAATAAGAATACCTTCAGTTTTTCATCATACAATATTTCCATAAAATCATGCTAAGATTATCTCTTACCATATCTATTTTAAGAATATAGTATTTAAAATACTCGTGAAAATCTAGCTAAAACACTTCAATAACATTCTTTAAAAAAAACTATACATTTCACATCTTTGTACAAAAAAATTGAAAATCCAAAACTGTATGTCTCTTTTGTTTTAAAAAGTATTCCAGTGAGGCGTGATGGTGCATGCCTAAAGTCCCAGGACTTGGGAGGCTGAGACAGGAGGATCACAAGTTCAAGGCCAGCTTCAGCAACTTATCAAGACCCTATCTCAAAATAAAAAACTAAAAAGGGCAAGGGGTATAGCTCAGAGGTAGAATGCCCCTGGGTTCCATCCCTAGTACCACAAACAAAACAAAAATAGAACTCCAGTTTTTTAAAATTCACAGAGAGCATACTATACACAGAAAAAAAAATATCCTGAGTAGATAAACACCTTATTTAAATATAAGTTTAATTAACAATGCTAATAAATTGGATGTAATGACTAAAATTTATCAAGCACCTACTATCTCACAAGCTCTGTACTGCCCTATATTTTTTCACTTAATCCACCCAATGAACCTACATAGTAAGAAATATTAGCCAATTTTCCAGAAAACTGAGATTTGAGGAATATAACAAGCCCAAGTCAAAGGGCGAATAGGAAGCAGTGCCAAGAAAGTCATTTGGTTTCAATGATCTCAGCATAGCTGGGTGCAGTTACACAGAGCTATAATCCCAGCTACTCAGGAGCCTCAGACGGAAGATCGCAAGTCCACAGCTAGCCTGGGCAAGGTAGTCAGACGCTGTCTAAAATAAAAAATAAAAAGGTTTGAGAATATAGCTCAGTGGTAGAATGGCCCTGGGTTCAATTCCCAGTATAGAAGAAAGAAAAAATAATAATTTCAAAATAATCTACAGCGATTCTATTATCCTCATCATAAAGTCAGTCACCATGCATGTTTCTGATGTAACTACAAAAAACTGAAAAGAAAAAACTATCAAAATACAGCACATGTGGTGCAAACCTTTCAAAAACTAAACTGACATCTACCTTTAAGATGTGAGAAAACATGTAATGAAATACTAAATAAGAATGTACCTTTTATAGACAAAAAAAAAATGTATGTATACCCTTGATTTCCACAGCTAGTAACTAAAATTGGCATGGTTTACACCGCAGGAGCCCCAGGCAAGCTCCAATCCTTGCACTACTTACCTCAGTCAGACACCACAGAATTGCCTGTTCCCACATACAGAGTCTGGACCTACTCAACCGAGGTCTGCTCCTATATTTTAGCAACCAGTCAAGAGTTCAAAAAGTAGAGCGAGAACACAGGCCTGTCATCAAATCTCCCCGAAACATGTTAAACATTCACCTGTCTCTGTCTAAGCAGAGCTTAGAGAGCTCTGACTCACTCACTCTCCTATTGCATCTTTTCCTTGTTCCAGATGTTCCTGATTTCCCTAGTATCGAGCTGCCTTAATTGTCCACTCCAATATCTTATCACCTACTCTACTCCTAATCGGTGTTACTGCTACACTCCCCCAGTCCAGACTCTCTCAATCTGTACATAGATATGCCCTGGTACGAATAGTATCATTTCTTCTTTAAAATCAAACAAATCAAGAGAAATCATAAATCAGACCTGCAAGTGCTCACTGCTCAAGAGGGGGAGGCAAGAGGATCACTTGAGCCCATGAATTCAAGCCAGCCTCAGCACCAGAGCAAGATCCTGTTGCAAAATTAATTTTTTTGTGTGTGGTATTGGGATTGAACCCAGGGGCATTCTACCTCTGAGCTACACCCCCAGCCCTATTTTTTGTTCTTTATTTTGAAACAGGGTTTCACTAAGTTGTGGAGGGCCTCACTAAGTACTAAGGCTGGCCGCGAACCTGCGATCCTCCTGTCTCAGCCTGCCAAGTACTGGGATCACAGTGTGCACTACCACGCCCGGCTTCAAAATTAAGTTTAAAAGAGAGAAATCATAGCCGGGCAGGCGTGGTAGCACATGCTTGTAATCCCAGTACTAGGGAGGCTGAGACAGGAGGATCGCAGGTTCAAGGACAACCTCAGCAAGTAATGTGACTCTCATCAATTGAGGGAGACCCTGTTTCAAAATAAAAATAAAATAGGGCTGGAGGTGTAGCTCGGAGGTAGAATGCCCCTGAAATCAATCCCCAGTACCACAAAAAAATAGAGAGAAATCATGAATCAGGCAAAGAACACCAGACTCAAATAGGAATACAAGATTTTGTGTTCCTTGCTCAGGAAACGGACCCAGAAACCAGAATGACAATTCTTACTCAAATCCTGTATTTCCCATGCAATGTTCTCTTACATGAAGTAAAACACTGTCAAGTTGCCTAACTGTCTATTCCAATTCCTTATTTACTTAAAATAATACAGGAACCTTCCCCACTTTCATCACCCTGAAGACTACCCAGCTATCCCCAGACGCTAGCGGTATACACCATAATTACCCTCAAAAGATGGGAAAACACTAACACTGCTGCATCTCTGATGCCACTTCTGTGCCAGAAACTGCACCTAAAAACAGGTGAAGAAAAAAACTTCACACCTGCCTAAAAGATGCACACTATTGCCAAAACTTCAGCAAGCAAACATGTCTGCTCGTAATCCAATCTCCAGAGAGGATTCTGATCACAGGTGCCTAGTTCCTAAGACTAGCTTACATGCCTGTGTCTTAGTTGCAAATAAAATTCTGGGCGCCAGGCACACGCCTGTAATCCCAATACTTGGGAGGCTGAGACAGGAGGTTCACAGGTTCAAGGCCAGCCTCAGCAACCTAATGAAACCCTGTTCTCAAATAAAAAATAAAATAGGGCTGGGGGTGGAGCTCAGTGGTGGAATGCCTCTGGGTTCAATCCCTAGTACCAAAAATAAATAAATTAATAAAAGTATGGGAATTTGCTGAGCCTGGGGTGCAGGCCTGTAGTTCCAGTACTTGGGAGGCTGAGAGGGGAGGATCACAGGTTTGAGGACAGCCTCAGCAACCTAGCAAGACCTGTTTCAAAAACAAAAAAAGAGGGGCTGGGATTGTAGCTCGGAAGTAGAATGCCCCTGGGTTCAATCCCCAGTACCCCCCCCCACACACACACACACACACACACACACATCTGGGAATTTGAATTAGGGAGCTGAAACTCAGAAGGCTGAAAATGTGACAAACACAGCAAAGCTCAAAAGTGTCTAGACAGTCAAAAACCAAGATAAATGACTGGTCTCTTTTTTGCTTCTACTACTGCCCTCCTACCATCTGCTCTTTACACAGCAGCTAGAGTAATGCTGTTCAAGGAAAGACGTATTTTGTCACTCCTCTGCTCAAACCTTCCATGAAATTTACATTTTCATTTATATTTCCAAAGAAAGTGGCCTACACCTTGCTGATTAAGAGACATAAAACAATCAAGAGAGGCATAAGCCAATCATCAGAAAACATGTAGTCCTGTGATATTCATCAACAGGAGGATCACAGGTTCGAGATCAGCCTCAACAACTTAGCAAGGCCCTCAGCAATTTAGTGAGACCCTGTTTCAAAATAAAAAATAGAATGTGGCAGGCAGTATAGCTCCGAATGCCCCTGGGGGTTCAATCCCCAGTACCACCAAAAAAAAAAAAAAATTATAGATCTGTTCACCAGATGAGAAAAATAAAAAATTATCTTACTAATACCATAAATGCAATTCAGGTATTTGTCTCTGGTCTCAACATGACCATTCTTCAACAACTTTCTGGACAGACTTGTTACCTACTTCTCTGTGCCTGTTTTCCCAACTATAGAAATGGGTGAAATAGCAGTACTTTGTGCCTAAAGTATTATTACATGGATTAAATAAATTTATACATAAAGTGCTTAGAATAATGTAAAACACATACTATGTAGGAATGCAATATATTATGGCCACATTAATTAATGAATACATTATCTAACTTAACCTTAAAAACGACCATTTGAGGTAAGTATAATTAATCTTAAAATGAGGCACAGGGGGGTTGAGGGTGTAGCTCAGTGGTAGCACACTTATTTAGCATGAGTGAGGCCCTAGGTTTGATCCCCAGCAACAGAAAGAAAAAAAAAAGATGAGGTGTAGAGATGTAAGTAACCAGCCTAAAATGACTACAAACTTCTAGCTCTAACATTCTGTGATTCTAAATTTACCCCAAAGCTGGGTATGGTGGTGCACACTTGTAATCCCAGTACTTGGGAGGCTAAGACAGGAGGATCCTGGTTCACGGCCAGCCTCAATTACTTAGGCCCTCCGCAACTTAGTGAGACCCTGTTTCAAAATAAAGAATAAAAAATAGGGCTGGGGGTGTAGACTGGAGGTAGAATGCCCCTGGGTTCAATCCCCAGTACCACAAAAGAAAAATTTTAATTAATTAATTAATTAATTTACCCCAAAATGAAAAATAGCATTTAAATTTTAACCTTAGTAACATAAAATTTGCAAGTTTCACAGGATATAATCAGATAATTAAGGAGATACTTTATATTTCCCTTTTTAGGCTAATTTTTACAATGAACAACTAATAAACACTGTGTGTGTATGTGTGTGTGTGTGTGTGTGTGTGTGTGTGTGTGTGTGTGTGTGTTACTGGGGATGGAACCCA
>PVJS01014306.1:0-31812 GCA_004027185.1 Glis glis
AACATTTGTCTGGGCAAACAGAATGTTCCCAGACAACTTCCTCCCCCCTTCCCAGGTCAAGTCTCTCCTCTGAGAACATTTAGCTGTTGTGAAAAACACAGCACACTTATCAGCAGATCTCAATCTGCGTGTTTGGTTGAGCTTGTACCTCTCAGGGCTGTATTTGCAACTCTAAATCAAGGAAATAGCTCCCAACAGAACTGTGGTATATACATACAAAGGAATACTACTCAGCAATAAAAAGGAACAAGCTATTGATATACACAACTTGGATGACTCTTCAGTAAACTATTATTATGAGTGAAAAAGTCATCCCTAAAGGCTATATGCTGTATTATTCCATTTATATAACATTTTGAAGTGCCCAAAATATTAGAAATGGAGAACTGATCAGTGACCGTTTGGGGTTCGTGGCGGGTGGGGTGGAGGGTAGAAGTGGGTGATTATAAAGGGGCAACATGAAGGTTCCTCATGATGGATGTGGTTGGCCAGTATATTGACTATGGTGGTGGATACACAAAGCTAGACATGTGATGAAATTATGGAACTATATCTACACATGCAAATGAGTGTAAGTGAACTGGGGAAACCTGCATCTGCCTGGTGAATTACATCATGTCAATTTCCTCATTGTGATACTGTGCTATCCTTTTGAAAATGTCCCCACTGGAGAGGGCTGGATCTCAGCTCCACAGAATCTCTCTCCTTCTCACAACTGCATGCGAATTTACAACAATCTCAATAAAAATTTCAATGAAAAGTTGTGAACCTTTCCCCTCAACGTTAAAAATATAAATTTATCATAGCTTTGACTTGACTATCAAAAAACGCAAGCCACAGAAACATATACAACTGAATGACTCAAATTTTAAAGATCAAAGACATATTAAATACGATGTTCATCAGGATATAAGATCATAAAGAAAAAAAGCATAGAGCCAGATGTGGTGGTACATGCTTGTAATCCCAGCTACTCTGGAGGCTGAGGCAGGAGGATTGCAAGTTCGAGGCCCACCTGGGCAACTTCGCAAGACCCTGTTTCAGAACATAATAAAAAGGGATGGGGATGTGGCTCAGTGGTAGAGTGCCCCTGGGTTCCATCCCCAGTAACCCCCACACTCTGCCTTCACACGAAGCCTAAGAGTAATAACATAGAATTCAGATTACGGTTCCTCTGGAGAGAGAGGATGGGATCTAGGACAAGCACCCAGGGCATTTCAAACTTAATGGTCATGTTTTATTTCTTAAATTGGATGATGACATACATGAGTGTTCCTTTTACTATTATTTTTTATAGTAGATATATTTATAAATATCTTTTGTACCCATTCCAAAGTGTATTTAATAAAACATTTTAGAAAGCCTTTGGTGTATATTGCTGTATATATTGTCTGCAAATATGTGTTTGGCAATGTGGTTCTACCTCCTGAGCCTGAAAAAGCTCTTTCCTGCCACAGGACTTTTGCACCTGCTAAAACCTCTGCTGAGAACTCTCTTTCCCTGGCTCTTCAATAACTTGTTCCCCTCTCAGCCCAGAACAGTGAAGTCAAGAGACTTTCACATCAGCACTTAAACTTATTTTTTTGTTTTTGGTGCTGGGGATTGAACCCAGGGGCATTCTACCTTCGAGCTACCCCCATCCCTATTTTATTATTTCTATTTTGAAACAGGGTCTCACTAGGTTGATGAGAGTCTCACTGCTTGCTGAGGCTATCCTCAAACCTACGATCCTCCTGTCTCAGCCTCCTAAATACTAGGATTACAGGCATGGGCCACCATGCCCGGCCACTTAAACATTTTGAGGGGCTCCTTGGTGTTCATTCATTGATCCATCTGTTCCTTCTGGCTAGAATGTGAGCTCCCTGGCATCAGAGACTGTTTTTAGCTCATTCACTCCAGCACCTGGACAAGGGCTCACAGACCAAACAGATATTCGTGCATATAAGCTTAGGGTTTTCGAAAAAGACCCGCCAAGAGGAAGTGTTGGCTCCCTAAGATTTTGCTTGGGGTACTGATGTGCCTTCTGTGGTATTATGGTAAAGTGGGGGTTGAATTGCTTTTTTTTTTGTGGTACTGGGGATTGAACCCAGGGTCATTCTCCCTCCAAGCTACACCCCAGCCCTATTTTTTATTCTTTATTTTGAAACAGGGTCTCACTAAGTTGCTGAGGGCCTCACTAAATAGCTGAGGCTGGTCACGAACCTGGATCCTCCAGTCTCAGCCTCCCAAGTACTGGGATTACAAGCGTATACTACCACGCCCGGCTTGAGTTGCTTTTAAAACCATCTCAGACTTCTGACTGAAGGGGGCAGTTATGCAGGGTACCAAGGAGCCTGTCTTTGAAGGACACAGGTAACAACATGGAGCACGTTTCAAAGCGCTAAACACATTCACGCTAAAGAGAGGATAAGTTTAAATTGGGTCATTTTCCCTGGAGATTATCACAATTTCGCAGGTAATGCTGCTCTGGAAAATGTTAGCTTTCCCCTTAGTCACCAAGGATGTGACAGTGTGGGGCCCATCATTAATCAGGATCAGGCGCTGCAGACCTGGGCGCTATTACTCCAGGTTTGTTTGTGAAATGGATTTCTTCGCAGGAAGCGCTGACCTGCGAGCACATGATGTTTAGCTTCTGCTTCAGAGCCGGGACGACTTGGCAAAGCCCTTCCTGGCGGCGGCTTGGGGCCCGTTGTAATTTCTCCAGTTGAATTTTGAATTTTGAAGCCCAATCGGTTTGATTTCTTTACGAGTGTCATTTTGTCACCGGCAGAATGGTTTGAATTTTAAGTTTCAGGGAGGCGAGTTTGCGTGCCGTTTGGATTTTTAAAATTAATTTGGATGGAAAACATTTCATTATTCTGAGCTGTCTGGTGATAGCGATTGATAGCAATTGTGTGGCTAGAACTGCTTGCTCAGAAATGGGGCCATTATTGGATTTTCTCGTGTCTGGATTGGCAGGTGGTGGAGATATACCTGTAGCATAAGGCTTTCTATCTTTTTTTTTTGTGGTGATTTTGGGTATAATCACCAAGGAATATAAAACTGGGAGACACAGAAGTAGAGAATTTAGTTCGTGTCTTTCAGTGTAATTGATTTGAATACCTTCAGCCCGAATGTGTGCTTATGGGGCATTAAAGGATCAGCGATTTACAAATGTTGCCATTATAATCGGATCTGAAAAAGAAATGATAGGACCTGCTGAGTGATAGGGGCGACGAGGAAGGTATCTTTGACAGGAGCCCCGGCGCCTGGGGTTTTCTGTAACATTAAATGGTGTGGGTGTGCCCGGCTAGGTGGAAAGCCACCCGTCCCAGGATCGAAATTACACAAAGAATTATAATAACTGCCACTTAGTGAGCATTAACTTGGCACTTTGCGAAGAATTATCTGGGTTATTTCATTTAAGCTGCCTATGTGGTAGGCAGCACTGGGCGGACGACCGTCTGCCTGGCATCGCGCGCACCTGCGTCCTGTGTCCTGTGTCCTCTGCACTGTGGAGGAGCAGTGGGGACCTGCATCTCCCACAATGCCTTTCCCGCGGGCTTCCTGGTGGGCAGGGAGGTGCTGGCGGGAGAGTGGGAGGGTGGAGGGGCGGCCAGGCCATGGTTCTTGGGAAGGCGTCCCAGGCAGAGAAACAGGCAGACCCAGGGTGACGTGCCTTCCACGTGAGCTTCTTGAGGCCTGGCGAGGTCGGCGGGGCTTCCCAGGGTCGGACCTTGGAATCGCTGCGGCCATGTTGCAGCCGAGGTGCTCATGGCAGCTTCCCCAGCTGCTTTCCCAGCTCCCAACAGCTGAGCTGTGGAAACTTCCAGGTCCTTTACTTAAACCCTTGCTGCCTGGACTATGCAGAGCGGCTTCTATGATTCTGACTGGACCCTGGTTGGTTCTGATTGGATCCAGGTATTATTTTTCTTTCTATTTTTCAGATGAGTAGGCTGAGGTTTTGACAGTGACTCTCTCAAGCACACACTGAAAACAACGAAGTGGTTGGGAGGCTGAGACAGGAGGATTGCAGGATCTCTCTCTCTTTCTTTCAATGGAGATTGAACCCAGGGCTATTCTACCTCGGAGCTAGACCCCCATCCCTATTTTATTTTGAAACAGTGTCTCACTGAGTTGCTGAGGGTCTTGCTAAATTGCTAAGGTTGGTCTTGAGCCTGTGATTCTCCTGTCTCAGCCTCCTGAGTACTGGGATTACAGGTGTGCACCACCATGCCCGGCTACGACACCCTATTTCAATAAAAATAAAAAAAGGGCTGAAGGAGTAGCTCAGAGGTAGAATGCCCCTGGGTTCAAAATCCAATAACACACACACACACACACACACACACACACACACACATGGAGGTGGAGCGGGGTTTATACCCAGGTTTGCCTGTTGCACATCTTAATCACAAGGCTCTGCCATCTTTTTTTTTTTTTTTTTTTTTTTGCTGTACTGGGGATTGAACCCAGGGGCATTCTACCGCCAAGCTACACCCCCAGCCCTATTTTTAATTCTTTATTTTGAAACAGGGCCTCACTAAGTAGCTGAGGCTGGCTGCAAACCTGCGATCCTCCTGTCTCAGTCTCCCAAGTACTGGGATTACAAGCGTGCGCCACCACGCCCAGCTGTAAGAAGTATAATTTTATGGCAGATTTTTGTGTTGACGGTTTTAGGGCAGTTGAAATAATGCATAAGAGGTATCCATGTGACGGCCCCATGCCAGGGCATTGACACCGTGCAGGTCAGGGGAGAGGTGGTAGCTGCGACCTGGGAAGGCATAATCTGTGCATCTTCCCATCGCCGCTTCCAGTGGTGGAGTCTGCAAGCGTCAGTTTTGTAATTCAAAAAACACCCTGTAATCAAACTGAATATAAAATCAAAAGCTATGACTGCCTAGATGCCATGTCATGTGGCATGATATATGTGGTGGTGACACCAAGTTGACAATAGACATCTATAATGTTGCCTATAAAACACATCTATAATGTTTTTATTTGGGGGGCAGATACTGAGGATGGAATTCAGGGACACTCTACCACAGGCCTTCTGTTTTTTACTTTTTTATTCTTTTTATTTTTGTGGTACTGGGGATTAAACACAGGGGTGTTCTACCTCTGTGTTGCACCCCAGCCCTATTTTATTTTGAAACAGCATCTGGCTAAGTTGCTGAGAGCCTCACTACATTGCTGAGGCCGGCCTTAAACCTGTGATCCTCGGCCTCCTAGCTTGCTTTTATATTTATTTATTTATTTAATTTTATTATTTTTTTTTTTTGCGGTACACGGGGATCAAACCCAGGGTCATTCTAACTCCGAGCTATACACCCAGCCCTAGTTTTTATTCTTTATTTGGAAACAGGGTCTCACTAAGTTGCAGAGTGCCTAAGTAGCTGAGGCTGGCCGTGAACACGGATCCTCCTGTTTCAGCCTTCCAAGTACTGGGATTACAAGTGTGCACCACCACGCCTGGTTTTGATTTTATATTTTGAGACAGGGTCTCGCTAATTTGCCCATACTGGCCTAGAACCTTTGATCCTCCTGCCTTCGGCCTCCTGAGTAGATGGGATTACGGGTGTGTGCCACTGCGCCCAGCTTCACATAGTGTTTTCAGTGATGGCCCAAGACTTGTATTCAGTAGTGAGCAGAAAAGCAGTGGGTCTCAAATCTTCATTTAGCTGGAGAGTCTACATTTAAATGACTTTCCACATGGAACACCAACGTGTAATAGTGACAGGAGGAAAGCTACTTTGGATGAACCTATAACCATCCCTGAAGCCTCAGAGACCCACAATTTAGAATCTGGCCACCCACCCACTTCTAGCATTCCTTGGGGGATCGCCATAGACCCTTAGGGCCATGCAGATCATGACTGAAATCCATTGCCATGCAGGATAGACTGAACCCTGGAAGAAGTGTGGTATTTGGTGCAGGATTAAAGATTCAATTAGGGGAAACTCGCACTAATGGGATGCACAGGCTGGTGCATGAATTAGATAACCATTTAATAATCGACAACAAGAAATCAGCTCTCACGCTGATTGGTTACGTGCCTTCCCCCATTTGTGCCCTTCGTTTCTGTAGGGTACACCGTGGGAACGGGCCCTAGACGTCTCTCCACGCTAATGAGTAAGAGTCAAGATTCTCCCTGGGGAAGAATTGACTTGAACACAGCTTGGTAAGCAGAGGTCCCAGGACCTTCACAAGACAGAGAAGACAAGGTCGGGTGGGCATTGTTTCTACAGTGGGGTTGGAGAGCTCCATGGGGGGGGGGAAGCAGAGAACATCTTCAGCTTGAGATGTCCGAATGCCCTGAGCCATCTCAAGTTGGTAGTCAGATAGGGTTGGAACAAAAAGCCAGGTCTGAGGGTGGATGAGCCAGAGGGAGGGGGTCTAGGTGAACCCCTCCATGGCAAACTGTGAGGCCCCGGTCACCTTGGAAGCTCCCTGAAGGCATCGTTTTCTTCAGCATCATACCAGGAGCATCCCGGTGCTAGACCTGTGTCTCTACCATCCAAATCAGTATGGAGGTTCCCCAAAGGACTAGGAATGGAACCATCTTGTGACCCAGCTATTCCACTCTCAGAATCTTTCCAAAAGAATTAAAGTCAGAATACTATAGTGATACATGCACAGTCATGTTTATAGCAGCACAATTCACAACAGCCAATTTATGGAACATCCTAGGTGTCCATCAGTAGATGAGTGGATAAAGAAAATGTGGTATATATTCACAGTGGAACTTTACTCAGCCATAAAAAACAAAGTTATGTCATTTTCAGGAAAATGGATGGAGCTAGAGACTATTATGCCAAGTGAGATCAGCCAGTTGCAGAAAGTCAAGGTTTGTATGTTTTCTTTCATTTGTGGAAGCTAGAGAGAAAATAGGAAACAAAAGGGTCTTTAGATAAATGAGGAGACCAGTAAAATAGTGGAAGGGGGTTGGGGGAGGGTTTTGGGGAGGGGGAAAAAGGAGACTTGAGGAAAGAAACAGTTCAAATAATGCTACGTCCGTATACGAAGGGATCACTACCTGTCTCACTAACATATAAAGGAAAGGGGTGGGTAGTGGGTGGGGTCTGGAGGTTTTATGGTTAGATGTAAAATATCTCCTGAAGAGGGGGAATTATTAATGCTCAGAGTTGATGTAATTAAGTCATGAGGGTTGTAATCTCATCAGTGGATAAATTCATTGTAATGGATTTACTGGGTGGTAACCCTAGGCTGGTGGGGTGAGGCTGGAGGAGGTGGTTCCCTGGGGGTGTGGCCTTAGGGACTGTGCTTTTGTCTTCGAATCCCCTTGCTTGCTTGTGCTGTCTTGCTTCCGGCCTCCATGATATGAGAGCAGAGACTTACTTTCTTCCTCTCTGCTTCTTGCTGCCATGTCCTGAGCTCTGCAGACCCTGGCCTCACATGGACTGAACCCCCAAATCTCTGAAAAATTGTGAGCAAATAAATCTTCCTTCCTCTAAGTTGTGTGGTCAGGCTTTTTGGATCATGGCAGTGAGAATGTTGGCTGAGACAAGAGGGAAACACCAAGTGCTGTGTGCATGTATCACTTTGAACCTCACTATGATGTATAATTACAATGCACCAATAAAAGTATTTTAAAAACGGAGTGAGGAAGGCTTTGGTTTCCTGTGTGTTCCCCACGATGCCCGGTATCAGGGGCAGTGTGGTTGGAATGCAATCAAATGACTTTACTCTCTTAGTCATTTTGTGCTGCTATAAAAAAAAACCACAGCCTGGGTGATTTATAAAGAACAGAAATGAATTCTCTCACTGTTCTGTAGGCTGGAAAGTTCAAGATCAAGGCCTGGCAGGTTTGGCTGTCTGGTGAGGGCTGCTGTCTGTTTCCAAGATGGTCTATCGAACGCTGCATCCTCCGCAGGGGTGGACCCCTGTGTTCTCAAATGGCAGAAGGCAGAAGATCAAGAGGAAGGAAGTCCCTCTGTCCAGATCTTTTCTAAGAGCACCTGATCTCATTCACCTGGGCTCCGCCCTCATAAACCAATCACCCCTGAAGGCCCTGCCTCCTAACACTGTTATACTGATGATTAAGTTCCAGCATCTGAATTTTGGAGGGGACAAGTTCAAACCATCACACCTCTGCTCTACTGAACGTGGACTGGGCATCTCCCCATCCCAGGCTGGGCTTGGAGCCTGGTGCCCTGGTTTCAATTCTCAGGGCTGCTGGACA
Source organism: Glis glis (assembly GCA_004027185.1). Taxonomy (NCBI): domain Eukaryota; kingdom Metazoa; phylum Chordata; class Mammalia; order Rodentia; family Gliridae; genus Glis; species Glis glis. The sequence continues at coordinate 8,183 of PVJS01014306.1, forward strand.
CTGTGCTGGGGACTCAATGGATCAGAAATATCTTAAGCCTTAAAATCTTTATCAAGGGACTCATATGCCACCCAGAGCTCAGCTCTGTTCTGGGAAATGCGGCAAAGGAGAGGGGCTCCCTGAACTCCTCATCTTGCAGGATGAGGAGGAAATGGGCAGGGAGAAGAGGCAAGGGACAGCGAACATGGCAACCTTGGGAAGAACTGGCACACGGCTGGAGAACACAAGAAAAACCATCTGCTGCCAGGTGAGGTGGTGCATGCCTAATTCCAGTACTCGGGAGGCTGAGATAGGAGGATCACTATCACAGGTTCGAGGCCAGCCTCAGCAACTTAGCGAGACTCTCAACGACCTAGAGAGACCCCGCTTCAAAACAACAAAACAAAAAGGCTGGGGTGTAGCTTGGAGGTAGAATGCCCTGGGTTCAATCTCCAGTAACACACAAACACATACCAAAAAACAAAACAAAAATCAGTACCCAGTCCCCAAAGATCAAAGGCAAGCGAAGATGGTCTGTCACTAGGAGAAACCACAGAGAGGTGACAGTGGATGTGTGTTGATGCTGTTGAATGCCTGTGCCCTCGAGTGTGACAACTGGAGCCATCAGCAAGGGGGTGGGGGGCTTTTCTTCAGGAGGGAAAGATGGTGGCAGAAAGAAACAGCTACAGAGAGGGAGTCAGCAAGGGGGGGGATGATGCTGACAAGCGATGGAGGCAGAGACCAGATGAGACACAGACACAGACACAGGGGACGGTTCCCCAGAACAGGAAAAGAGGAAGGAGGAGCTCGGTGTGGTGGCACACATCTGTAATCCCAATACTTAGGAGGCTGAGACAGGAAAATCGCAAGTTTGAGGCCAGCTTCAACAATTCAGCAAGACCCTCAGAAACTTAGCAAGAGCCTTTTTCAAAATAAAAAATAAAAAGGGCTGGGGGTATAGCTCAATGGTAAAAGAAAAGAAAAAAGAGGCAGGAGGGGGCCAGAGGTAGGTCCTGGAGACTGGAGAGCTTTTTCTCCTGTGGACTCTCAGTCAGGAGGACGGGAGGAGGTCGGGGCAGATGCTAGGAGGGATGGTCCTGTTTAGTTATCAGTCAGGCATCCGAGGAAGAGCTCAGTCCACCAGCGTGTCCGTGGGAGGCGCCAGTCATACCCTCCAGTCAATAAGGGTCAGGGGTAAATATTGGCTAGCAGTTCCATCAGGCGACCCAACAAATGCCTGATCGCCCATTGTTCTTGGGGTGACAGGCACGGTGCTGGGTGTTGGGGGATGGGAGGAGACAGATGAGGCAGGTGCAGCTTCTAATGGGGCAGGCACACACACCGCTCTGAATGAAAGTTTGCTGGATGAGTGCTGAGCCCAGTGGATCTGCATGGACCACCAGCCAGGACCGATGACACCCAGTGATGCAGGTATCAGTGTCCCCATTTTACAGAGGAAGAAACTGAGCCTCAGAAAAGCTAAGTGACCAGTGGCAGACAGAGCTGGGTTTGCACGCCTGTTTGTTGGATTCCCAAAGGGGCCTCTCTTGCCTGTCAGGCTTCCCCGTGTGTCTCCGCACTGCGGCAGGGGATTGGGGACACACCAGGTGCTGCTGTTTGTCTGATGAGGCTTCAGAGAAGGGATTGAGAAGGACCGGTGGGAGGGCAGCCAGGAAGAGGGAGCAGCCAGGCAAGGGCAAGAGGTTCCAGCTTCATCTTGCTCCCTTTTTCCCTCCTTTGATAATTTTCTTTTGGGATACTGGGGATTGAACCCAGGGACATTCTACCTCTGAGCCACATCCCTCAGCCCTATTTTATTTTTGATTTTGAAACAGGGTCTTGTTAAGCTGCTGAGAGTCTCACTAAATTGCTGAGGCTGGCCTCAAAGCTGCGATCCTCCTGTCTCAGCCTCCCAAGTACTGTGGTTACAAGCGTGCGACACCACGCCCGGCTTCATTTTCCACTTCCCGAAGTCCTGAAGTCCTAGAAACAGCCAGTTCTGGTTCCTTTCAGGGGAGAACTGTATTTAAAACCAGGAGCTAGGGGTTTGTCCTAGTCACTGTGGGGGTTTCTGCACTTCTAGAACCTCTTAGGGGACAGAGCCAGGACACGGATGTTTGTGCTTTTATGTATAGCACACGTATGTATGTGTATGCATATTTATATGCCCACACACTTCTCTGGTGTACTGCAGACTTACATCTTTATTTATCTATATATTACAAGCTCTGGGCTCACCCGGGCTTCCTTGAGGCCTCTCCCTTTCCATAGCCAATGTTTTAGCAGTCATACCATGAGCCACCACAGTGACTGCATGTGCTGGGGCTGTAGCTGCAGTGTCCTGCCAGGAACAGGACAGGAACAGACAGCCAGTGAGGAGAGATCAGTGGGGTCTCAGCATGGAAAGACCCAGGGAGGTGACCAGGCAGGCACTCAAGCCTAGAGATTTGGAATGTAAGACAGGGATTTCTTCTATGAGGCAAGACCGAGGCCACTGCCAGGGGCTCAGTTCAGAGCAGGGCAGGTGGCCAGGCTGCACCTGGTGGCTGTGTGCATAATCCTCCTGGGTTCTTCCAGGTGGGGCAGGATAGATGTTGGGGCTGGGGCTGGCCAGAGCTGTAGGAGTGACCTCAGGCCTTTAGCTATGGTAAGAGTGGGGCGAGGCGAAGGTACCGGGAGGGGGGGTGCAGGGATCCTGGGGGGCCTTCAGTGTTTGTGATAGCTCCTTTATTTCCTGCTGCCTCTTAAAGCACTTTCTAAAGCTCCTCCCTATAGAACCATCCATTTCTTGCTTTCAGCTTTGAGATTGTAAACACAACTTTATGGTTTTCTTTTCAAGGGGCTCGGGCTTATCTTCCACATCTCCTTCACTGAGGCCTCTTTGGGGTCACATTTTCTGTTTCTGAAACCCTTCTCTCCAGCGGCCTTCCTACCAGCTGTCTGGCCGTGCAGGTGGAGTTTGATGTTTGCCCCCAAGCATTGTTGTCCCAACCTTCCCTTGTTGACAACATAAGCCCAGACACTGGGAAGCTGTTGCTATTGATCCTGCCAGGGCCTCCTGCCTCGGAGAGCTGCGTTGGACTCGCAGGCCCTGGCGCCCTGATGGGACCCGCAGAACTGGAGCTCAGGCAGTTGGCCCAGACTGCCTGATGGGGCTTCACTTTTTCTTTTTTGGTAAAACCTACAATTTCCTGTTTGTCTTCTCTGTCTGAGCCTGGCATTCAAGAGCCAGGATAATCCAATGTTGCATGAATTCTCTAGCCCTGCCGCCCGCTAATCCTCCCTCTCCACGGACCTTCAGGTTTCAGTTCTTTTTATTTATTTTTTCATTTGCAAAAGTTTGACCTATCAATCTACTGATTGGCTGAGGTATACTTTAGTTCTTCTGCTTCTCTTTTCCCATATGTTGAAGTCCTGTCCACCCCACAGGTATCACCTCTCCTGAGGGGTCTGCCCTGATGTGCTGATTAGCACTGTCATGCTTTCTGGGCTCCCTGGCTCTCAGCTTCCTGTCTTCCTGGAACTGATGGCCGTCCTGGGTGATCATGTGCCTGCTCATCTATCCCTTTGGGTTCAGAGTGTTTTTTCCTGCCAACAGGGCTTTGTCAGGTCCACCTGTCTTCAGCGTGACAAGCCCTGGCGCACAGTGGGAAATAATCCAAAAGGATTGCATTTAACCAAACAAAATCATTTTCCATGAATTTTTTCCCTTCCTGATGAGGAGGTAGAAAGAAATAGGCAAATAGGGCTGGAGGGCCACGGTAGAAAAACTTCATTTCCTGAGAGGCAACAGATGCTAACTAATTTCCAAAACTCCTGAAAAATGATAATGAGGTCAAAAGCCTCTTGGAAGTGACCAGAGATTCACAAAACTCCAGTTGTTTCTGCTGATAAACAATCCCAGGAGGTTTCCCGGAGAGTCCAGGAAACAGTGTCTGGAACCCCAACCGAGAGAAGGAGAGAAGAAGAAGAACACTGTGCAAATACACTACGCAAATCCCAGGAAACTGCCTTTGAGACCCCAACTGGAAAGGAGACTCAGAAGTATATAAACCCCTAGACCAGCCACTCTAGTCGGTTTTTCCCACTCGGGAACCCCTCTCTTTTGGGAGCTTTCCTCTCTCTCTCAGGTCACATTGTCTTTGAGAGAAAGTGGTGTAAAATTGATGGCGCTCGGCCTGAAGGCCTCCTCTGGACATCAAGGCCAACCGAGGCCCCTAGGAGTGGCCTGCACTTCTCTTCTGGCAGATCGTGTAGACTTTGGGAGAAAACAGTTTGTAATTGATGAAGCATGGCTTGGGCTACTCTCAAGTAGTGTCCAGAAGGCAGCCGCGGGACTTTAGGGTCCCCATTCCTCACAAGGGAGTTCTGTCTCTTTCACCCCTTCCCCGTTCTCTTTACAATAAACTCTTCACTCACCTTTCTGTTGTCTGCGAATGTCATTCTTTCTACTTCATAGGCAAGAACCTCAGAAAGGAAAATGTCCATTTCATTGATTTGCTCTGGGGTGCTAAAACCCCAGTCTTGCACAACTTGTCTGCTACTTCTCTGCTGTTCTAAATGTGGTCCAGGCAGCAGCAACAGCAGCAACAGAGAGGGTGTTAGAAATGCAAAGTCTCAGGTCCCATCCTGGGATACTGACTCAGAAACAAACATTTTAACAGGATGTCCAATCGATTCCTATGGGCGCTGGTCTAGCCTACTTGCTGAGGATGAGGGATCCGGGGATAGGATGGCCAGATACAGCTGTGTAGGTTGTGTACTGCACCAGTGTGCCTGGCTGAGGGACTGAGTGGGGGCCAAAAGCCAACCCGGGCTCCATTCGCCGAGCTCTTCCTGTGAGCTGACGGTCCAGAGGGGATGCCTTCTAAGGACCCACTCTGAGGTGCAGGTGGGGAAGGTGTGGGGTTAGGGTCCTGCTCTCGCTGAGCCCCTGTCACAGCTCATCCTTTGTTGGTTCCTAACTCTTTCCCCTGACAACGACAACCTGAAACAAATGGTGTATTTCGTGTTCCAGCCCTACTGGCCTGGCAGTCTTTCAATTTTTTCAGCTATGTCCTGCCTCTTCCCTCCGTAGGGCTTCTAACAGCTTCTTCCCTCTCCCTCTGTCTTCCTCGTGCTGCCTCCCTCAGCCCCCACCCATCACACCTCCTGTTCAATCTCCCAGGCTCAGCTTAAATGTCACTTCCCCAGGAAACCAAACTTCTCCCGATGACATCAACTCCTGGTGTTTGCCTCCAGAGCTCCTCGTACCCCTCATGGCATTTCTCTCTGCTTATCATTAAATAACTAATTGCATAATTAGCTGTTCCATGCCTTTCTCGGCCCTCTGATGTCAACACTTCAAGAACTGTAGCCCCAACTGCTCCTCCACTAATGCGCTCAGAGGTGCCCAAGATGTTTGTGGAATGAATGGAGAAGACTGTAAAGACACTGGCTAGGATTACCTGGGTCACGTGTCTTCTTTTTTCTTATCCTGGGCGTTCCTCCACAGCACGAGCTTGGCCCCTGGTCACACTGGTTAACCTGCACTACAGGCCTTTCTCTTTTTTCTTTTGAGACAGAGTCTTGCAAAGCTGCCTAGGCTGGCCTCGAACTTGCGATCCTCCTGCCTCAGCCTTCCGAGTAGCTGAGATTACAGGTGTGCGCCACTGTGCCCAGCTACACTGCAGTCCTACCAATGTACCTGGAGGCTGTATGCCTTCAAAGCGAACAAAGAGATTGTCTGTCCAAAGCCTGTTTCTGAAATAAACCTACGATGGCTTCCCCTTCCGCCTTCCTCTGGCTGGTCTGTGCTTTGGTGGTGCTTCATTTCACCAGGTAGTTAGCTACGATACTAACCTTCCTATTTCCTCATCTTGTGTTCTGTGTATAGGGAGGTCTCATGGTGCAAAGAAGAGCCTGGACTTTGATATTCAACTTGACTTCAGCCATTAGGTGACTTTGGGGGGAAGTCCCTTCTTTTTTCCATTCATAAAAAGAGAAGTCAGGCTAGATTAGGGATGGCAGCTATCAGCACGCATACTATCATTCCTGTTTCGGCATCCACGGCAGACATTATTAATTGATCATTCACTTCCTTCTTGCTGAAGCCAGACAGAGCCTCGGAATTCTTCCCACGGCAGCGCTTCAGGCAGCCACTACCAGTTGATCAGAGTTGGCACTGGGGTTGAACTCTACCTGCCGTCTGAGGACCAGATGTTCCCTGAGGTCCCCTCCTGCTCAGGCATGTAAAGATTTTCTTCCCGGCCTTCCTAAGGACACCTCGTCGGTGTTCTGTACTCTCAGGAGCCTCCCGCCTCGTACAGCCGTGATCACCACAAGGGTACACATTCTTTGCTAAGCACTTTTGACATTGGCCCTCTCTCCCCTATGTAGTAAGAAAGAGCTGCCCAAGTGTGCACAGGCTAGTCTCAGAGGTCCCCAAACTGATTGGAATTTCAATTCAATTCATTTGAGCCTGCCTCCAGCAGTAAACTTTTACTTTAATATTTAAAGAAATAACTGGAAACCTCTCCTTCCTTCAATGCCTTCCCCAAGGTGTCTGCAAATCTGCGGGCAGGTTTTATTCTCCTATTTATCTCACTTTTGCTTCCCTTGACTTCTCAGCTGTCCCCTCGGCCCCCCTTCTGAACTGTCCCTTTGCACGTTGTCTCTCCGGGCTGGACAGGGCCTCTTTTCCTTCATTCCTCCCCAGCAGGGCCACCAAGCTGCTGTCACAGACTTTTCCTGAAGGTTTGGAGTGATGAGGTGGGCAGGGCAAGGTGTGTGTGTGTGTGCGTGTGTGTGTATGTGTGTGTGCGCGCGCGCGCGTGTGTGTGTGTGTGTGTGTGTGTATGTGTGCGTGTGTGTGTGTATGTGTGTGTGTGTGTGTGTGTTTATAGTGCAGAACAGCACAGTACAAGAAACATTTTCAACCTGTTTCAACCTGAATCTTCCTCAGCTTGCTCCTCCAAGTTCCTCAGCCCACCCCTTCCTAGAGTGCCCCCACCGTGTGCCTTCCCCCCACACGAGACCCTCGGCCTTCTTGCTGGGCCCACCATCCCCTATCACCTACACCCTTTTCACATGATACCCCCTTCTATCCATTTTCCCAGCAACTGCTATCCTTCACACCTGGATTCCCAAACTGATTGGCTTACTGCACACTTTTCAAAAAAAAAAAAAAAAAGAAAGAGAAAAGAAAAAAAAAGACACCAGTGCCCCTCTGGGCATTTCTATTAGTGCCCTTAATTTTATTCAATGCACCTGAAGCTACTATCTCCCCAACCCTTGCATTGGTCCCACGTCCCCCCAGGGGCGGTGTCACAGACTCTGGGAACCTATAGACATGCCTGCTCCTTCTAGATGATTCCTGGGACAGCATCACATTTCACTACAAAGAGGCACCTCGACATGTTTCTTTACCTGAAAAACCATCTCCTCCCATAGGAGTTTCTCTCTTCCTTCAGGATGTAGGAGCAAGTCCAGTATGCTCTTATTATGAACAGCAATCATTGCTTCTTCCTGATGTCCACTAGGAATAAGAGGCATCCCTGCCGGCCAGGCGCTCGCGGCTGGATGGTGGTTACAGACCAGGAAGCCGTCAGCCACCTTGGGAGGTGGGCTGAGCTGGAGAGAAGATCAAGGGAGACGAGTGGGGTCCTGGGGGACGTGGGGGGGCAGGACCGAGGCAGGAAAAGCTCCTGGGGGAGGCGTGAGAAGTGAGTTGGAAAGGCTTAGCAGGAGTGACTGGGGGGAGCAGCGAAGGGTGGAGGAGGAGGGCACTCCTGGCAAAGGAGACCGCACGTGCAAAGGCACGGAGTCTTGAGGGAGCCTCGTGAGGGCTGAGCGCAGTCCCCATCTGTGTGAAGAGGAGAGAGGTAGGAGATGGAGCTCAGGAGGTCATCGGAGCCTCAGGGCCTTAGCCAGAACTCCTGTGGGGCATTCATCTGTGGAGCGACAGGGCTGACTACTGTAGGAGCTACATGGGGGCAGAGGGAGAGGGTTGACTCGAATCCCAGAGAATTGTCTTTTGCTGATCTCTGGTGAAGGACGGAGGCTCTGATCAATGGCAGGGGCAGTGTGGATGGAAGCAAGGTTGGATCTGAGGGCCCTGCAGGGAGTGCAGGTTGAATAGGACTAACGGATCCAGGCAAGGGGACGAGTGCCCGAGTGACTGGCGGTATTAATGTATTGATCAAACATTTATTGAGAAACATTTGTCAGAGCCTGAACCCCAGGCCCCTGGCCAGGGGCAGAATTCCCCCGAGGGCTCTGATGTTCTTCCACTAACATTTGGAGGCCTTCTCATACCCATCCCTCGATGGACGACCTGGGAGCAGCTTAGCTTTCCTGGTCTCTGGTTCCCAGGCTGTTCAAGACCCCACAGAGTCCTTGTCATGTGCAGCACCAGGACGTCCCATGTGCCAGATGTGCGATTCAGTCAAAGAACATGATTTTCTCTCTTTTTTTTGCGGCACTGGGGATTGAAGCCAGGGGCATTCCACCTCTGAGCTACACCCCCAGCCCTATTTTTTATTATTTATTTGGAAACAGGGTCTCACTAAGTTGCGGAGGGCCTCACTAAGTAGCTGAGGCTGGTCGTGAACCTGCGATCCTCCGGTCTCAGCTTCCCAAGTACTGGGATTACAAGCATGCGCCACCACGCCCAGCTATGATTTTCTCTTTTATCCTAGCGTGCGGGTGTGCAAAGTGTGCAGGATTGTCCCAGTGAAGAGTTCAGAATCCTGTCTTTATTGGTGAATCCAATCCACCAGCCCTGTTAGACGACGAGTGGGGCTCGCGCTGTGAGAATTGCTGTGGAGGCTTGTGGACGGGGCTTCCCCCAGCCTCGGCTTGGCGTTGCAGACTGGTGGGTCTGGGACGTGGAGGGTAGGCTTTGGGTCTGCACATTGCATCGCAGGTGTTGCATTGAGGACTTTCCCCCTTCCTCCCGGGAAGGGGCCCAAGGTCTCTGCAAACCCCACCCCCACAGTCTCTCTAGCCAGCCAGCAGGGCGGGATTTGGAGTGACAGGAGGCTGGTTTGTGCTCTAGACACCATACTTTGGACAAGACTCTCAACCACATGGAGGTTTTTTGTTTTTTTTTCGGTACTGGGGATTGAACCCCGGGCCATTCTACCTTTGGGCTACAGGCCCAGCCCTTTTTATTTTTTAAACAGAGCCATGCTAAGTTGCTGAGGCCGGCCTCCAACCTGCAATCCCCCTGTCTCAGCCTCTCAAGTAGAGGCCTCTTGCGTTCTTTGCCATAGTGGCATTGACTAACTCTCGGTTCTTTTAACTCATCATGCTCTCACCTGTAGTACCCTCCCCGGGCCACTGCCTGGTTTTTGGTCAGCTCTCATCCCTCTTTCGGCACTTGAGCTGTGCTTGCTCTTGGACCAGGTTGCTTCGTTTGATGAGCATCCTGTACTCCGGTTCTCGTAGCTCTCATCTCACTTCATGGTGGAGACTTGGTAAGCTGGGTACTCAAAGCTGTAAGCTCTTGAGGGCTGTGAGGGAGAGTCTCCTCTCACCACCAAATCCCAGAGCCCAGTGCTGAGATCCTCAATGTGTATTTTTGTTTTGTTTGTTGGTACTTGGAATTGAACCCTGGTGCATTGTAGCTCTGAGCTAGACCCCCGGCCCTTTTTATTTTTATTTTGAAACAGGGTCTCACTAAGTGGCTGAGGGTCTCGCTAAGTTGCCGAGACTGACCTTGAACCTGCAACCCTCCTGTCTCAGCCTCCCAAGTACTGGGGTTACAGGCCCGTGTCACCACAGCCAGCTCTCTCCTCCCTTCCTGAGGGAGATACTCTGCAGCTGGAGGGACGAAGAGGGGCTGGACGCTTAACTTCCAGCAAAGAATCTGTATTCAGCTGCACTTTGACCAGGAGTGAGAGGAACTCTACCTTGGGGCAGCTGGGTTTCTCGAGGGCGCGGTTGGGTCAGTGTGGCTCTGTCTCGGCTCCAGAAGCTCTGGAAGTGGACAGTGGGGTCAGCAACGGGAAGCCGTGGAGGAGGAAGACCAGGCAGCTGCAGTTTCCGGGCAGAGCTGGCTCGGGAGCCGTAGCAGTATCTGGACTGGGGACTGGAGAGCAGACGAAGCCCGGGGCGGTGAGGCGACTTCTGAATGGTTCGTGTGCTGCCGAGTCAGACTTTACTGGGACCTTAATCAAAGAGACTCAGTTTCTCCCCCTAAATCACATAGCCGAGGGGGAGAAGAGATTCGACTCCATCCTGCTGAGGCCACTGGTCTCCCTGTCTCCTGGTAGTGGGAGAGGCTTTCCCCTGACTCCATGAAGGGAGTTCGTCTACTCTAACCCGGGGCCCTGTCCATCGTGCTGATTTTCAGTGTCCTGGGGTGATGGAATGACTCCTCTCTGAGTGGTCAGTTTAGGAAGAATGACAAGGGGTGTTGTACTCCTCCTCCTCTCTCTTGGGAGTGCTGTGGCCGGAGGAGACCCTCAGGACCCTGCTGCACACCACGACTCTCAGCTGGACACGCCTCCCATATAGACGCCTGTCCTGCTCAGTGGGCCACGACATACCTGGCATTCACTCTTTCCATCTCACGCTGAGCTACGCCCAACTCAGCCTCTGTTGGCACGATCTCCACGATTTGTCTTATTTTTATTCTGTTTTTTTTGTTGTTGTTGTTTGTTTGTGTGTGTGACCGGGGATTGAACCCAGGGGCATTTTAACTCTGGGGTACACCCCCACCAACTCAGCCTCTGTCGGCACGATCTCCACGATTTGTCTTATTTTTATTCTGTTTGTTTTTGTTGTTGTTTGTTTGTGTGTGTGACCGGGGATTGAACCCAGGGGCATTTTAACTCTGGGGTACAACACCCCAGCCCTTTTTTATTTTGAAACAGGGTCTTGCTAGGTTGCAGAGAGTCTTGCTACATTGTTGAGGCTGGCCTCAAACCTGCAATCCTCCTGTCTCAGCCTCCCAAGTACTGGGATTACAGGCATGTGTCATCATGCCTGGCTTATTTGTTTTATTTTTAAAAATTCTTGGGGACTGAGCCAAGGGGAAGGCTGCTGCTTGCTGGGAATCCCCTGAGGACCCCAGTATAAATAGTAATAATAATGATAACAATAGGACAGCGTACATAGTAACAGTCACCAACAGCATAAATAGTCATAACAGGAACAACCAAAATGGTTCCAACTCATGGAGACTTTACTCTGTGCTAATATCTGTACAAGGACTCTCTGGAAAGTGCTCACCACAGTCACAGGAGGGAGGAGCCATTGTGGTCTCCACACCACAGTTGAGGCGACAGGAGCTAGGAGTCACCTGCACACTAATCCACACACCCCAGTGACACGACTGGTTTGTGGTGGAAGCCCAGCCTGGCCAGGAGCACAGCCGCACTCCCAGCCCCTTGGCTCTGCAACCCCCTGGAAAGAAGAGGTCCATGGGGTAGAGTCATCAGGGAGGGCTTCCCGGAGGAGGGGGAACAGAGGCCCGAGCTGAAACCTGGTAGCTGCAGCAATCCTGTTTTTCTTTGTTCATTGGCAAGCCCAGTGGTGCGTGTTCCATAGCTCTTGGGTGCCTCTCCCTCGAATTTAGATATCATATCATTTGTTTAACTTGCTGAATAAAGTAATTAGTACCTGGGAGCCTGCCTGGCAGGATGTATTGGTGCAGCTAACAAAGTTTATGCCTTCGGGCCGTGAGGGGAATCTGATTTAATTTGTCCCAAGGTTAGGGAAGAGGATGGGAGACCTTGGCACCTCCTCTATCTCTGTCAAGGAATAATTCATCGTGAGGGTGGGGGGGCAGTGCTGGGCCGTGCAGACACTCATGGGGTTCCGGAAGCTTCCCTGTGTTTCATGGATGCAGCTGCGTGGCTACGACCGACATTGCCAGGACAGTCACCGCCTGGGGAGGGACCTCGCGAGCCCCACCTACTGCTACAGCTGCGCAATGGCTCCTTGGGCAGCAGGTGGAGCCCTGCCTTCCCTCCACTTGCTCCTTTGAGTGGTGATAATTCTCAGCTGGAGAGGGGGAGCGGAATCTGCCCTGTCCCCTGCCACGCCTCTGCCTTGGCCAGCTGGAGTCCTCCCTGCCGCCCACACGTGCCAGGCCTATTTTCCCACCCTGTTCCCCTGGACGACACCCTTTCTCTCTGTCCTCAACTCCCTGAATTCTCCTATGCCTTGCGTCTCCGGGCTCTGGAGCCAGATGGCCTGGGTTCAGTCCCCGGCTGTGTCGCTCACTTGCTGTGTGATCTTGGGTGATTGCTTAGCCTCTCTTTGGTCTGGTCGGCTCATCTCTCCCATGGTAGCAGACGGAAGGGCAAGGAGTGAATCTGGGGGCGAAGTATGTGGCGCGCTGGTACTTGGTACCTGTCATCTGAGGCTCGAGCCACCCTGATGCGACCTCTCCCTCCCTCCGGAAGCTTCTGGGGACTCCCTCCCTTCGGGGTGCTGCTGGGGAGGCGCGCCTTGTCCTGCACCCATGGGCTCCGGACCTGCACATCCCTTCTGCCCATGGATCCCTTCAGGGAGCTGAGCGGGGAGCGGTGTGAGCCACCTGCCCCTCACCCGGTGAGCCGGCCTGGCAGGATGCCCGTGTCACCCATCAGCTTTCACGCGCTGGCTGCTGCGTGGCAGATGCTGGTCCTTGCAGATAGAGAGACGCCTTTACAAGGGTGCTGTTCAAGGGAGCTTCCCATGAGCCCCAGGGGCCCTGTTGGAGCAGCCCGGTGACAAAGTGCCCGGTCTTCTAAGCTCAGTGTACTGGGGGAGGGGATGTGTGGGAGGGAGGACGCAGATGCAGGGACGCTCTCCTTGTCTGTGGGTCTCTGTGGAGTTGTCAGGGGAGGAAAGCTGGGGGCTGCTTCCAGGGCAGGCATAGGGCCCAAGAGGAATGGGAGACATGTTTTTGGTTCAATAACAGGGTGACTATTCTAATATCTAGAGCTCCCCAAAATGTCAGGGCCTTTGTAAGGAAATGAGCTCCCTGTCACTGGTGAGGTTAAGCCTTGTATGGGGTCTGTTGTGCTGATGAAATTCGTAAGAGCTCACTCTGTGCTAAATCCCGATTTAAGCCTTCCATTATCTCGCATAATCTTCACAAATGTTTAAGGGCAGGCAAGATGATCATTTCCCTCATGTATAAATAAGGAAGCCAGAGCCTAGAGGGTTCATGTGACGTACCCAAGCCAGGGAGGCCACGTCCCATCCTGGCTTGACCACTCACTATAAACCGCCGTCTCTGCGGCTTCTGATTCTTCTAAGTTTCCACACCTGAAAATCGACGAGGGTAAAGTGCCCAGCAACTAGGAGCTATGTTATTCTCCGCTGAGGTCTCCCGCCCAGACAACCAGAGCTGGCTTCCATACCTTCACTCTGGTCGGGTCTCGGAGGTCCTGGGCCCCAGTCCCTTCTCTTATCTGCAGTCAAAAGACTTGGTTGTGCCCAGACACATTTCTTCAAAGAAGTTAGTAGGTGTCCTGAAAAAGATCCCTGATCAGAGCATTTTGGGAAACAATGGGTTAAACAAAGCGAAACAGGTTACTGATCGCAGGACTTGGAGCTTTAACATGCTAACATAGCTGTGAATCGCATAGTCCTAAAACGTAATGTGTCGTGAACATCTTCCCAGTCGTTTTGCTGTTATCACCCGGGACTGTTTCCTGACTCTCCGGTCAGTCACCTCTGGGAAAGCTTGTGCCTCTCTGGCTCTTGGTGGATGGATGGGAGAGTAATCCAGACAGGAGGCTGTCATGGTGGCTGGCACCCATGTAGTGTCACAGAAGCTGCGGGAGGAGGCCTTCCCATGGTGCTGCTGCAGGTAGGCGGGCAGGTGCGTGATGTGAATTCACAGACGCCTGGTTATTTATGCTGGTAGACATGATGTGGTGGCAGAAGTAATAGCAGGTATCATGCCCAGGACTTCTTTGAGCACATGGGTTGTTGTATCTTTTATACTACTCAGGCCTTCCCCTGCGTGGTAAATTAATAAATTTATTTATTTTGGTTGGGTGCGGTGGTGCATGCCTATAATCCCAGTACTTGGGAGGCTGAGACAGGAGGAGCGCAGGTTTGAGGCCAGCTTCAGCAACTTAGCAAACCCCTTAGCAACTCAGCGAGACCCTGTTTCAAAATAAAAAATAAAAAGGGCTGGGGATATAGCTTGGCGGTAGAATGCCCCTGGGTTCAAATACATATATAGATTGATTTTGCAGTACTCAGGATTGAACCCAGGAGCATTGTACCACAAGTTGCATCCCCAGCGTGTTTTATTTTTTATTTTGAGACAGGGTGTCGCTAAGTGGCTGAGGATGGCCTCAAACCTGCAATCCTCCTGCCTCAGCCTCCTGAGCAGCTGGGATTACAGGCGTGCACCCCTGCGCCCAGCCTGTTCCCTGTGCTTTAATTTTCTGTCCTAAACACTGCCTCTCTGAGCACTCTCCCGGGCTCTCCTTGTCAGGTTAGCAGAGTGTCAAGATCATCCCCTCTTTTCTGCATTGTCGTTTCTGGGTCACCAAGATTCTGCCTGACTGAGATGTGTTTTCCTTGCTGACCAAGATGCTAACTTATTCTCCTGATTTAATACATCCCATGGCTGCCCAGAAAACATAATAGATCAAATATTCCCAGGCACGTGTAACCACACGCACAGCCTCTTACAAGGTACACTTCCCTTTCTTATTATCTAACCTAATTATTTCTCCCCACTATAGTACAATACATTTTTCCTCCTAATCACTGATCCATTTGGGAAATGTCTCGCAGGCAGCTGGGGAAAAGAGAGAAAGGGGCTTTGCAGGGTGCAGAGCGGAGGGTGCGGTCTCCAGGCTTCAGCTCTGGGGGTGCCCAGGGCTGCTTGGTGGGGGTAGGGGGCTAGCTTTCAGCCAGGAAGAGTTCAGCCAACCTGCTCTGACCTCGTGGCCTCTGGACCCTTTTGAAAAAGAAAAATGAGTCAGCAGCGGCTCCTGCGTAGTTTGCTCGCTCCTAATCGGTGCCAGGGCCCCAGACACCAGGGCTGTAATTACTTATGCTGTCGGGAGAAGGGAGTTCTTCAAGTGATTTATCATGGAGGTGCTGGGAAGTGACAATTGCTCATCACTTAAAACAATGAGCCTGCCAGATGCTGACCACGCAGGTGTGGGCACGTGGGGGCGGCCGGTTCCGTCTCTCTAGGACTTCATTGGCCAAGTTAATTAAAGATCAGTCCCCCAGGGACATCCCCTCTAGGGAAAGCCACCCGAGGTCAGGCCTGGGTCTCTCACAGGGGCCCTCTCCAGAGGTTTTTAAAAACATTCACCAAACCAAGCCGGGAGTGGTGGTACATGCTTGTAATCCCAGTATTTGGGAGGCTGAGACAGGAGGATCTCAAGTTAGAGGCCAGCCTCAGTAATTTAAGGAGGCCCTCTGCAATGTAGAGAGATCCTGTTTCAAAATAAAAAAATAAAATAGGTCTGGGGGTGTAGCTTAGAAGTAGAATGCCCCTGGGTTCCATCCCCAGTATCAAATATTCCCAAGCACGTGTAACCACACACAGAACCTCTTACAAGTGTAAAGAGGTTCAAAACAAAACAAAACAAAAACAAAAACAAAAACAAAACAAAACCTTTCTTGTTTCCGGCACTGTGCTCAGTGTTTCTTGTATATTACCTCGTGACATGAGGCGGGCATTACCTCTTAGATGAGCTGGGCACCTCAGGGAGGCAGGGGCCTCCACAGCTGGACCACCCAGGGACCAGGAGAGGCGGTTGCCATGGTAACAACTGGCCAGTCACACCCATGTACCTACTCCCACAACCCTGACAGGAGTTGATGACATGGTTTAAGACCCCAGGGGCAAGTGAGCTTTGGGGTTTCTTACGCCCTTGCATTTCACCCCCAAATCACCAGCATCACCTGGCTTCTTACCTCGATATGGCAGCTGGCATATTCTTTTCTGTCTTCTCTCATGTCTGTTCTCACTGGCTAACCTCTTGTCCAAGCAAAGTCTTCTACATCAGGGCCCCGCCCCACAGAACACCCGTTTCACACCTGTAATGCAGTGGCCAGTAGCACCCCCGCTGGGTCTGACAGCCTCCGTTCTAATCCCATCTCCACTCCTAAACTGTGTGACCTTGAGCAAGTTACATACCATCTCTTGTCTTGCTTTCCCTCCTGTAGAATGGAGGTGCCCAAAGTCTTCACTGGGTTATCCTAAACATTAGAGGAGTTAATGTGTGCAAAGCACTTGAAGCAGCTTTGTGTAAGTGTTAGCTGTTATTACTTGTTTCGGTTTATAGATTGAGCACCCGCCGTGTGTCTATGTTGAGACTGATGCCAGGGCTACACTGCTCACGGTCGCAAACACAACATCAGATAGGTAACCACACAAATGATGACGTACTTAAAATCACGACAAAGGCTACGCAGAGGACGTACAGAAGCAAGGGGAACATGTAACAAAGGAATGGGAACTTGTAAGGAAAATCAGGAAGGGGATCAGGAAGCGGTTAAGCCGAAATGTGAAAGATGCATAAGGGGCCGGGCGTGGTGGCGCACGCTTGTAATCCCAGTACTTGGGAGGCAGAGACCGGAGGATCCGGGTTCGCGGCCAGCCTCAGCTACTTAGTGAGGCCCTCTGCAACTTTGTGAGACCCGGTTTCAAAATAAAGGATAAAAAATAGGGCCGGGGGTATAGCCTGGAGGTAGAACGCCCCTGGGTTCAATCCCTGGTACCACAAAAAAAAAAAAAGAAAAGAATAGAAAAGAAAGATGCATAAGGGATCACCAGACAATGGGCACAAAGAAGAGAGTGTGTCCTGTATTCTGAGGTGAGAGGAAGGCCAGTGTAGGCAGGGCTCAGTACGGGTTGAATGATGCTAGAGGGAGGTGCTTAGTCCCCATCCTGGTATTTCCTGGCCTTTCTCCATCCTGTGCCCCGGAGAGGACAAGTGATTATTCTGACTGGTGAGTTTGGGAGGAGAGGCTGAGTGTGCTGTGCTCAGCCACCGCCTGTCTCTCTGGGGATCTCTTGGCAGTTGAGACTCTGTCCCTCTGGGGTGAAGACTGGGGTTCACTGTGCCCTGAGGCTGGATGTGCAGGCTGCTCGATGCCTGGGTGGAATTAGAAAGCGCAGGCTTGGCACCTAAGCCACAGCCCCCACAGGGCACTCTTGACAACACAGCCTGTGTCCTAGCCTCCCTCTGCTGGACTCCATGAGTTCATGTCCAGGCAGGATAAGAAGGGGTGGCATTTCCGGGGCCCGCGGGAAGGGGCAGGTCATGCACGATCCCGTCGGCCAGGCCCTGGCCCTCATGCTCCCTCTGCCCCAGAGTCAGGTGGTTTTCAGATCGGAGGGGGGATGGGGTACTGAGGAGCAAAGGTTTTTTATGCAATCTCTGTTTTTCTTTCATAGTTGGAGGGCTGGGCAAGGTATCCAGGAACCACTTGCATATCGAAGGGGCCAGAAAGTTAGCTGGTTTTAATGGAGCATCAACGCTTTAAACAGCCGTGCCGACTTTTCTCCATGGTGAGGAATTTTGTGTTCTCTCAATTCTCCTCTTCAAGTCCACCCAACTTTTGTGTCTGCATTCTGGTCTTGGGAGAGGATCCCCCACTCATGACCCCCACTCGCGTTGTGAACTGCCCAAGGCTGCCAACGCCTTTGCAGCTCATTGACGAAGGTTCACGCTGTCCATGCATCTCATCCTCAGGAGGAGTCATTATCCTATTTTACAGACGAGGTCCCTGGCACTTGCCAGAGAAGGAACTGGCCCAGGGACGCACAAGAAGAGCGGAGGGTCCAGGAGTCTATGACTTCAAAGGCACACCACCATCTGCTGGGAAGAGGCCTTATGATTAGGGTTTGCTTATACCCAGCCCATGAAAGAAATATGGGGCGACTCAGAGAATAAGAGGAAGAACGGCAGCTCTGGGAGCCTCCGGCTGGGAACAGGGGTGCACGTACCTTCAGGACCCTTCACCCTTTGCCTGCCTGCTCCTGTGGGGAGGGGAAGCAAGCAGAGACGCAGGTTTGTATCCTGTAGATCCTGAATGACTCCTTACCTCTTTGCTTTAAGGTCCATTGCTCTGGGAAGCCTTCTTAGACTCCAGTGTCAGGGCTCCCTGATCTCAGAGGTTTTTTTTTTTTTTTTACTTTTTATTTACTTATTTTGTGTGTGGTACTGA
Organism: Glis glis; assembly: GCA_004027185.1. Lineage (NCBI taxonomy): Eukaryota > Metazoa > Chordata > Mammalia > Rodentia > Gliridae > Glis > Glis glis. The sequence continues at coordinate 26,297 of PVJS01014306.1, forward strand.
GGATTGAACACCAGGGGCGCTCTACCACTGAGCCCTTTTCATCTTTTATTTTGAGACAGGGTCTTGCTAAGTTGCCCAGGTTGGCCTCGAACTTATCATCCTCCTGCTTCAGCCTCCTGAGCGGCTGGGATGACAGGCATGCACCACCACAACTGGCTTTAGTTTTTAATTATACATACCTGGGTGGCTACTCGATTCATTCAAGTCCTCCATGAGATGCTAAACCTCGCGAGGATAGTGCCTGACCCAGCCCTGGCACGTCATAGACACTTGGTGGATGAATTTGTATTCTGTATTTTGTTTTTATAAACTCAAACTCAGCAAGTGAAGAGAGAGGGACAGGTGTTTTAGGCACAGGGAATAACACAGACACAGTCCAGGAGAGAGAGAGAGAGAGAGAGAGAGAGAGAGAGAGAGAGAGAATACGGCAGTGGTGTTGGAGGAAAAGGACACATTTGGGTGGGCAGGATGGGCGGGACTCCGTGTGGGGAAGGAGGGAGGCGGGAAAGGCAAGGCTGAGCCAGGGCGGGGCCAGGAGGTCTGGAGCCTGTGGGCCTGTCCTGCAATGTCAGATGTGAGCACCAGGGGGCCCCCTTGAGACTTGAGAAAGCTGAGCCTGGGCCCAAGGAGGAGGAGGGACTTGCTTCCCTGTCTTGAGTGGACTTAACAGACTCCTGGGACATTACCTAGAAGGGTAGTGCAGGAGGCTGCGGTCGATGGGACTGATTGACAATCGTTGAGTCGCCAACATGTTCAAGGCGCTGATCGCTTTAACCACTTAAAACAGCCCTTTGTGGGAAGTGTGGTTACCCCATTTTACAGATGGGGAAGCGGAATTTGGAGAGATTTAGCGCCTTATCCAAGGCCACATGGAAAGCGGGTGGAGCTGGAGTCCAAACCCAGAGCTGAAGATGGAGGGCAAACGCACTCTCCCGCGGGTCTGGGCATTGGGCACCAAGAAAGGATTCTAAGCAGGAGGACGACATGGTCAGACTCTTACCTGGAGACTGGGTTGCATGGTAGAGCAACTAGACAGGAGGTGGTATGGCAGTCCAGCCTGGGGGTGAGGCTGGGACCAGGGCACGGGCCATGGGGCTGGATATATTGGCCAAGGACCAATCCCCAGCATGTGGGGTCTGAGTGGATGGAGTGCTGGAAGATTCTGAGGATGTCAATTATGAGGCTAGGGCCATTATCCGAGGCAAAGAGGAGTGGCGGGGGAGCAGACTGGGGGCAGATGAGACGTCACAGCCTAGAGCTGACCCTGTGCTGGAGCCACTGAAGAGCCTCTGTCCCAGCAGCCATGCCCGAGAGGGCCCAGGTCTTCTTGGGTTGGAGCCTGTCTTTCTTAAAAGCTTCCCAGCAGAGGCCATATTTTCTTGTTTGGTCTTTAAGAATCATTTGAAATGGTGTGTGCGGTGTGTGTGTGTGTGTGTGTGTGTGTGTGAGAGAGAGAGAGAGAGAGAGAGAGAGAGAGAGAGAAAGAGAGAGAGAGAGTTTATTTCTCAGCTTTTAACCTTGCCAACTTGTGCCTCTTAAATATTAATTACCTCTTGGGCTCTGACAATTCTGCTTTCTTAAAACAGCCTCAGCAGGCCTTTTCTGTCCGCAAAAGGCCAGCGGCGTGGCCGTCTCTGTGCAGAAGGGCTCTGGACAGTGCAGGATCCAGGGATAATGAGCCGGGAGGGCCGGGCTCCAGGCGGAGACAAGGTGACTTGGGACTGGCAGCCGTAGCGGCTCCACCGTGGAGCCCTGGCACTCATGGCAGAAGATGCCACAGCAGGCCGCTGTCCGAGCTGCCTCCTGTCCCCTCAGGCCTAATGAGAAGAGACAGGCCACCATGGTGCCTGCTGGGGGATGGGCAGGGAGTCCACAGAGTCCCACAGGCCCTTCTCGGGGCAGGCTGGCGGCCCCATTGGTCCCCCACTCCCCAGGACCAACTCTGGTTTTCCTCCAAGACAGCACAGGTGCATGTATGGGGGCTTTAAGAGGTGTGCAAATTCAGGGCCTGTCCGTTGAAGTGGGGTTTTAGGTACTAGATATATGTGGGAGGTGATAAGAGCCATTCAGTCCCTACCCTGCCTGCCAAGCACCCCATGCAGTACAGTGTAGATCACTGGTTAAAATCTCTCAGGAATCAGGCAAACCTTGGCTCAAATCCCAACTCCACTTCTTCCTGGCTGTGTGACTGCAGGCAAGTTACTCAACCCCTCTGAACTTAAGTTTATATAAAATAATGATAAGAACAGAATGGACCTTCTAGAGTGATAGTGAAGTCAGATAGAAAAAAAAGACATAGGTAGAAAGGAGACAGAAAAGAAGGAGAAGGAAAATATACTTTAATATAAAAACCTGGTGCTAAAGTTCCTCAGACCTTCACTCCCCAAACTAGTTCTCTCTCCCAGGCCTGTCTCTTCCAAATTCCTGGGAAATCTGTAAATCTTAACGTTAACCAAACCAAACCAAACCAAACAAAAACAAAACAAAATGAAAAACAAAAAACAACAACCCCCATACACAAAAAAACAAACAGAAACTATAATTACCCTGTGCATGGTTAATAAGACAGATACAATATCTTGAGAAACCTATAATTTAGGGGACTTTCTGGCTTATCTATTGATCAGATGATGGAGGGTCCTGAGAATGAGCAGACCACCAGACACTGTCTGACATCCCCACACACCGTTCCACATCCTAACCCTTCACCAAGTTTCCTTTAAAAGAAGAGCCACGCATCTCTCTCTTGAGGTAGCGGTCATTCACTCTCGAATGTGTATCCTTTACTTTCCTAAATAAATCTCTGTCTATATCTCTAACTGGCACATGCTGAAATTCTTTTCTGTCACGTAAGCCAAGGACACTGTTGGTCCTGAGTCGATTCCTCCTCTCTGGGATCTTCTCAGACCCTTCCCGGGACCAACCCGTCTCCTGTGGCAGCAGCGATGAGTGTATTAGCTTTCTAGGAAACAAGGGACCACAGATCCTGTGGCGTAAGCAACAGGAATGGATTGTGTCTCAGCTCTGGAGGCCGGGGGGATCTGAGGCCAAGGTGTCCACAGGGCTGGTTCCTTCTGAAGACTGGGCTGGAGGGAAAGGTCTGGCCAGGCCTCTCCCCTTGGTTTGTAGATGATTGCCTTCATGTCATGTGGCATGTTCTCCCTGTATGCACGCCTGACTCCAAACTTGCTCTTTTTATAAGGACATAGTCATTGGATTACTTCTCCCTGTATGCCCGCCCTAAAGACCTCATTGTACCTTTATTACCTCTGTAAAGACTCCGTCGCCAGGTAAGGTCACCGGCTGAGGTACCGGGGCTGGGATTCAACCTGTGAATTTTGGGGGCTGGTGGCACACAACTCAACCCATAACAGAGATGTTGCATGCAAAGTCCTTGCTGCAGGGCACAGGTTGGCACGCTGCGCTCAGCATCGTTATTGCTGTAACCCCGATCCCTCGTCTCCAGCCCCATCTGAAACATGCTCCAATTCAGCCTCAGTATCTGCCTGTTCCCCAGTGCTCCCCACTCTGTTCCTCCCACCCTCACATTTATTTTCCATCTTCCCCGGCTTGAGGATTTGGTCACGGTCCTCAAGATGGAAAGTATTGCTGGGGAACGGTGTGACAAGGGTTGACATCACTGGGTGTGTGGACCGCACGCCCAGGCTGGTCTGAGCCGAGTCCTGGCTGCTCACCGAAGCCTGTCTCCCACCTGTTTGGTGGGCGCACTCTGAGTCCTGCTAACCTTGGCCTCTGGAGAAGGCATGGGTAACAGCTAGGGACTTAGACCTTGTGTCTTTTCCTCAGAGCTCAAGGATGGGCCCAGTACAGCCTGTGAGTGTCATCGGCCCACTGCCTGACTTTTAGAAATAGTTTTATTGGGACAGTTATGCCTATTCATTTACACGTGGTCCATGACCGCTTTTATGCAGCGCTGTGTATTTGTGACAGAGATGAACTCTAGGACCTACCGTGTTGAAACTATTTACAATTTGGCCCATGATGGAAAAAGTTTGCTGATCCTGGTCCTAGCTCCATGACCTTGGGCAAATATCTTAACCTTTGGGTTCCTTTTCCCCCTGTTTATTCATGGGGGGGTGGGGACGCCTTTCTCATGGGGGGTGTTCGTGATGTTAAATGAGCCCATCATATAGTGCTGCCTTGGCTGCTGATACTGTTATTACTAACATCACAGCCAAAGTCCACGCACCCAGAGCCACGTGCTCTCAGTTGGGGATGTGATCAGAGCCACAGACCCCTGGAACTCGGCCTCTCTGGAGCTAGGGCACCATCCTGCCTGGGGAGACCTCTCCGCTACTTCTGGTGGGCATAGACGTGTCCGTGCCTCTCTGGTTCTCACTTGGATCTCTCACAAGCCCCAATCTCCCATCTCATTCAACCACTATTTATGGAGAACCTATTATGTGCACTGAGGCTTGAGCCGGGCATCAGGAAGGCTGGAGAGAGAGAGGACATTATCCCTGCCCTCAGGACACGGTCCTCCTCCTTCCACTCCTTATATAACCGGGAGCCTGGTAGAGACTTGGAATTTACCATTTTTGAAGCTGAAAAACTTATTTTAAAAATTGTGTGCAGTGTCTGTCTATAAGGGTGGAGGCTGGAACTTACCTTTAGGGCAGACTGTCCCTTTGTTCTTGGCAGAACCTCTTGAGTGGGCCCTTGTAGTTATGGAAATGAGGAGCCACCCGCTCTCTCTCGCCGGTTCACGGAGAAGACCTGAATTCCATTGCTTCAGAAGGAGCCGTTAGGTGTACTGCTTAGTAATGTAAATCAGGAGGTATTTTAGCGGAACCGTGCCTCTGCAAATTATGTTTCCTTTAGAGAAATGTTTCCTTTTCTAATTCTGGATGGAGACTGCCCAGTGCCTGGAAATGGTTGCGTTTGTACCGAGGTGGGGAGCGTTTTCTTCCAGCATTTGTACCTGGGTGTATTCTTGGGGATGCAGGCTTTGGGAGGGGTGCCATGGGATTCTTGTGTGGTTGGCTTATTGGGGGGACTTCACCCTTGTGGGCGTGGGGGTGGTTTACAGTGGGGGGGTTGAGGACTTGGGTGGCAAGTCTGCACTCTCGCCAGCCCGGGAACCAGTCCTGAGGGGGTTTTGAGGTTGGGTTTGGGTCTGGGAGTTCTGAGAGTAGCCACTTCTAGGAGTGGCTCCAAATTTTGCCTTATGTCACACTTCACTTTCGTAGATCCCAAACCTTCCCTGAAGCCTTGCTAAAGTCCCAGGTGGTTCTCAGCGGTGACGTAGGCAACAGAGGCTGAGGGTTGGACCACAGAGAGGGTAGGAGAAGCCACTTCTGAGAGGGCATCAGAGGTGGACCTGGGTGGTGGGTCAGGAGAGGGCAGCTGGGTTCAGTGGCCTGGTGACCTCACCAGAGACCATGGCAGCAGCAAGCCGACATCCCCGGGGAAACTCAGAAGTAGCCAGAGGCTGCACATAGTGGCACACACCTATAATCCTAGTACTTGGGGAGGCTGAGACAGGAGGATCGCAG
>PVJS01014307.1:0-24105 GCA_004027185.1 Glis glis
AGCTCGGAGGTAGAACGCCCCTGGGTTCAATTCCTGGTACCGCAAAAAAAAAAAAAATGAGCCGAGCGTGGTGGTGCATGCTTGTAATCCCAGTACTTAGGAGGCTGAGACTGGAGGATCTGGGTTCAAGGCCAGTCACAGCTACTTAGTGAGGCCCTCCGCAACTTAGTGAGACCCTGTTTGAAAATAAAGAATAAAAAATAGGGCTGGGGGTGCAGCTCAGAGGTAGAATGCCCCTGGGTTCAATCCCCAGTACCGCAAAAAAAGTGTTAAAATGATTCACTAAAATATTGACAGACAGAAATATATTTCCCAAAAAGATACTACATCGTTGACAAGTCCAGACTGTTCCAAAATCCAATGTCTCAGTCAGTCTCCTTGCATGGCTCCAGATACGAGGGCTGCTGTGCAGACGCGGTTCCCAGCAGTGCTCTGATGTATAGGAGATGCTTCCCACCACTGGGGCAGAGCTGGTGTGTGACTCCCAGGCATAGAACTGCAAGCAACAGTGGCCAGCTTGGTCAGTGTCCTGGAGGAATGTACATTCTGTTCACTGGGTGTTTCTTTTCTTTCTAATAATTGAGATTGAATTAGAAGGAAAGAATACTTCAAGTTTTCCTATGAGAGCACATTTCACTAACACTTAAAAAGTTCATTTCCTTTACTGAGGCTACTAGAGGTGGCTTGAAAGTAACTTGAACTGAAAGAACTCCACATTTGCTTTCTATTTCTAGTATTTCCTATTTTCCAGTCATGAATCACTTGTGGTTCACTCTACTATCGGTCTTGGTACTATTTAGGAGCAGCACTCTGGGCCAATCTTGTACTAGTGATGTAACTTTCCATTGCACATACAAAAATATTTAGACATCTCCCTGATTTTTTTTGGGGGGTGGGGATTGAACTTGGGGCATTCTACCTCTGAGCTGCACCCCCAGACCTATTTTACTTTTTATTTTGAAACAGGGTCTCACTGAGTTGCTAAGTTTTGAGGCTGGCTTCGAACCTGCGATTCTCCTGTCTCAGCCTCCCAAGTACTGGGATTGCCAGCGTGTGCTGTTGTGCCCAGTTGGGGCCCTCCCTGCTCTTAGGAAGCTTCCAGATTAGCTATGTTGGGTGGGAGGCAGAGATGCTACATTTAGACAATGACAATGTAGTATTTGAAATGTAATAATAGTAGAATATATATATGTTGATATTGGTGATGTTTTGACTACTAGCACATGTTAGGCACTATTCTCAAGAACTTTTCACGAATTCTGACATTTAATATCCTGATCTGACATGAAGGAACCTCAGAGACAGTGCAGGCCTGTCCAAGGTCTCACAGCTGGAATGTCCAGAGTGAGGAGCCATCCAGGTTTGCGCTCCTGACCCAAAACCTGCTGTTCTCACGACTGTGCTTCACTGCCTACCATTGCATTCCTGAGAGGAGCACAGGGGACTTCAGGGAGAGGCTGGCATGGAGCACTTCCCCATGGAAATGAAGAGTGGACACTGCAGCATCCTGGAGGGACAGCCAGTCTTGTTCTGATGAGGAGAGGCATCCTAGCAGACGGCTCAGGTGCGGATTTGCTGCCCCAGCTCTGCATCCTTCCCACCCCTCTGAGCATGCTCCAAGGGTGGTGTGGCACCCTTGACATCCTGTTGGATGAGAGAGAAGAAAGAGAGGCATTCCAGGGGAGGAACAGCAGGTACGCATGTGGAGGGTTGTAAATCAGCATGACCAGGGTATAATGAGGAGAATTCAACTCACTCCACCCAGTGGGCCAGGGTGTCACACTGCGGCAGAGCTGCACAAACAGGCTCAGCTTTATCCATAATGGGGACCACAGGGCACTGGAGTGCACTTCTCTCCCAGCAAACCCCAGATCACTACAGAAATGCTAGAGAACCAGGTGGGGAGAGACTGTTTCTGACTCCCCTAAAACACAGGAGCAACCTCGCAGTAGGAAACATGAAGGACAGTCAGGATAAATGTAATGCAAGACACAAATATAACCAAGTCTTAGCTCAGTGGTTCTTCACACTCCCTCTCCTTTCAGATAATGTTTATTGGGTCACGTGCAAACAGGCCAGAATTGCCCAGCAGGAGCCAGTACTGTCTATCTGTCATCCAGGTCACAGGCCATTCGAAAGAGCCACATGTTTAAAGAGTAAAAATGATTGCATAGCATAATATTGAACCGAATAGTATGAATTATGTTAAGGAATTTGTTTGAAATGGTAAATGTTACAATTTTGAAAAACATTTTCACCAGAATGACAAAGGTAGCAACGTCTTAACATTCAACAGTGTATGGTGCTTAGGTTTTATATGAAAGTTGACTGAGAGCTTCTTATTCCCAAATAAGAATTATCTCTATTCCCAATAATACTTTTATTTTTAAAAGTATTGTTGGTGCATTGTAATACACATAACACATAACAGTGTTGTTGCATACCTGCCATTCCCATAAAAACATTGTTTTATATAATATGGTGCATTGTTACCTTCGAGCTGTTGGCTGCTACTTTCATATGCAAGTGACAGCCACTCACACTCAGCCTGTACTTTCATCAGCCATCTCATCACCCTTGCAATCATTTCTCTGACCCAGAAACAGAACTACCTTCTCATGACACCTGCTGGAAAGACCAGGTATGCAGATAATGAAGAAATCTGGAAGGGGCTGTTCTGCCAGGTGTTTTGTTTTGTTTTGCAGTTTGCTCTGGGTTTCCATGCATGAGAGGGAATACCACGGTTCGGATCCTTCTACCTGAACAGTGTAGCTGCACTCTTTTGTCAGTACTGTCTTGCCTTGGACAGGTTAATACCTTCCACTAACTGCTTCACCGTCAGCTCACCTGTGGAGATAGAGTCCAGCTAGGTGATCCTGGAAGGAGAAGGGGTTTGACATGCAGTGCTCACTGCTCTGCCTGAGAACAGTGGGAATTCTGTTTATGATGATAAGGTGGAAATTGTACTAACATGGGAATCGGGAGAGATGTTTCTGAAGCAGCCTCTGGTCCTTGGTTGCTGGTGAGCGTGCTGTCCATCATAGAGGGCTCAGTCCTCTGTGTGCATTTGAGGTGGGTAGGATGTTGGAGGCAGAGCCTTTGCAAGCAGATACACTGGAGGATCATCCCTGTGGCTACTTGCTTTGCTTTCAAGGAAAAGAATGTTTTGGGCCTTAGTTTTTTCAGCTCTAAAATCTGTATATGAACACTTGCCTTGAAACAGCAGTGTTTCAAGTAGAGTTTCTGCTGGGCTGGGTATGAGCCTTTGGTACAGCTGTCTTCTCTCCTCCTCCCTTTTCTCTCTTCTCTTATATGTAAAGTCAGAAGTTGGACCAATTGGTCTATAGGCCAGCTTCTTTATAAAAGTTCAGGCCTGGGGATGTAGCTCCTTGATAGAGTATGCCTTTAGCATGCATGATGCCCTGAGTTCCTTTCCCCAGCACACAAAAATAGAACCAATAAAAAGTTCAAGTTTTTCAAGGTTATACAAGTAGTATTGGTTCTCTGAAAAAATAAAATAAAAACAACAACTAGGCTCTTAAAGACAAGTGTACTTTACAGTCTCTATTCTTGTGTGTATGTGTATGCGTGTGTGTGTATGCGTGTGTGTGTGTGTGTGTGTGTGTGTGTGTGTGTGTGTGTGCATTCCCCACTGCCTTCCAATTTTAACTTTCTCGAAGCACCTGACAGTGCTCAGTGCTTTAAGACCCATAGAGTAATTGATTCCTTGATCCTGGGGATTTTGTGAACAAGTACTTCAGCAGAGAGAGAGAGAGCTCACCTCAGTTCTGCTTGGTCTAATTCACGAGCCTGAGAGAGGTTGAAATTGTTTCTAAAAAATAGGGTGGATCTAAGCTGGGATTTCATTGAGGAGCAAAATGAAGACACTTGATGGAAGGACTGTTAGACAGTTGTTCTAGTTCTCTTTGAAGCCTCCGTCATCTTTATTGTTCTCTTCCTCCTCCTCCTCCTTCTCCTCCTCCTCCTTCTCCTCCTCCTTCTTCTTTTGGTGGTATTGGGGATTGAATTCAGGGGCATTCTATCTCCAAGCTACTCCCCCAACTGTACTTTATTATTTTTTTTTGAAATAGGGTCTTGCTAAGTTGCTGATGCTGGCTTTGAACTTGTGATCCTCCTATCTCAAACTCCCAAGTATTGGGATTACAGTTGTCTACCACCATGTCTGGCTAAAACCTTCTTATTTTTGGATAAGTACTTTAGCCATTATTGGAGATATGTAGCTAAGTATCAAATATGTGCAAAACAGAAAGAAAAACGTCCATTGCCATCTGCCCAGGCAAAGTTCTTGGAGGGGCCTGGCTTCCTTTTTTGGTCTTCTCACTCCATGGGCTTTGTATGGACTTTGCTAAACCAATAGTTACATCCTAGTGACCAGGTTGTGTGTGTGTGTGTGTGTGTGTGTGTGTGTGTGTGTGTGTACAGAGAGAATATAGGAATTAGTTCACACAATTGTGGGGACTAGCTAGTCTGATATTTGCAGGGTAGGCCAGCAGACTAGAAGCCCAGGGGAGTTGATATTCAGCTCAAGTCTAAGCCCAGTCTGGGGACAGGGAACCCCATCTTTGTCTTTTTCTTTTAGGCCCTTCAACTGATTGATTGGATGAGGCCCATCCCCACTATAGAGGGGAATCTGCTTCACTCAAAGCCAGATGGTTTAATGTTAACAGTGTTGTATAGATGCCTTCAGAACAACATCTAGACTGGTGTTTGGCCAAAAGCTCGGTACTCTGGGTTCCATGGCATGGCCAAACTGACCCCTACAATTACCATCTCTAAGTGCACACTGGGCAAAGGGCAGCAGCAGGTGCCCTGATGCTCTGGTAGCGGCACATGGTGGCAGGAAACATGCCCAAGACTGGAGATGCCCAAGAGCATCCCTCAGCCAAGGGAGGATTGGGAAGCCAGCAAGGCGGGGACTGGATGTGTTCTCTCAATGCTGTCTCAGGTCTGGAAAATAAAAGTTCAATTCCTGCACTAAAGGAGCCAAGGCACTGGAAGGTTGAGGGTGGCAGGGAGAGGCTGGAGAAATCTGGTTGGTTCTTCCTGTGACTCCAAGGCTGGGATCAGCATCCAGAATTTCCACATCCAGGCCAGCAGCTGAGGGCAGGGACAATGCCATGGTGGCTCTGGGGGCCAGACTGCAGGAGCAGTCAGCCCATCAGTTGCGTCCCTGTCCTGAGGCAGCGCACAGGTGTGAGCTCCTTGCAAGTGATAAGGTGACTCTTGGGAGTCACCTTGCATTCTTCTGCCTTCGAGGGAGCTGGGGGAGTGGAGGAAACTGCTCATAGTCTTTCTGCAGTCCTGCATTTTGTCATTAATCGTATCCCCACTTTCAACAGGAATGTTTTTGATGCAACAATGGAACTGTTTGATCTTTTTTTCATGAAGATAGGCTCTCTGCCAGAATGAATATTACTAAGTTGTAAGAGAGAGAAAACACACACACACACACACACACACACACACACACGATTAAGTCAGGCACTGCAAGTATCAGTTTATTTGTTTCGCTCTATGCACACCAGACTCTTAGCTAAAATGGCCAGGCATCTACTCCTAACAATCCTGGACACTGTCATTGAACCAGGATATTATTAGGGCACATCACAGAGGGATCCACCCTGTGGTCTGGGTCTTGCCTTCCAGAAGGGGCTCAAATTTAGACTTTTTTTGTTTTTGCGGTACTAGGAATTGAATCCAGGGGCATTCTACCTCTGAGCTACACCCCCAGCCCTGTTTTTTTATTCTTTATTTTGAAACAGGGTCTCACTAATTTGCAGAGGGCCTCACTAAGTAGCTGAGGCTGGCCGTGAACCCAGATCCTCCGGTCTCAGCCTTCCAAGTACTGGGATTTGGCATGTGCCACCATGCTCAGCTAAATTTAGACTTTTTATTTTATCTCTAGTGACTTCGTACATTCTGCCCCAGGCTAGGCTAGGAGTATTTTAAGGATGTCACAGTCATTTTAAAACTGAAACTGGGCTGTGACATCCTGTACTGCACACGTCACTTAATATCATCTTAAAAGAGAGTCTGTAATTGTTTTATGAGTTAGTTACAGATGAGTGTATTTTTTGTATATTAAATGCCCATTTGTCTAAAGTTAGCATAAAATGTGCCTTAATGCCATAAAATGCAGCATTCATAAGATTCGCTGGAACCTCAGAATCCAGAAGGCCTGGACCCCCTCCTCTCTTTCTCTCTCTATAGTTTTGCTGTGTACATTCTCTGCACACACAGATGAGGTGAAACTGCACACACCCTTCTGGTGGGTGTATAATGGGTGCGGGGGGTCTGGTGTGCACTGTTACCTAAAGGGACTTCATGGCATAACCTGGAACCATGCTGGTTCATTTGGGGCTAGTCCATAGTGCTCTCTTAAACCTCTGTCTGTAATACTGAGTCACTGTAAACTCTTTCAGCAGAAGAGTCTTGGTTGAGTTCCAACTAAAACCCCATTATCTTAGTGGTTAGAAACAGTGATTCCAAAATGCTTGCTTTGAAGAGCATTAAATATTTCTTTCTCAGCTTCATCATCTTGGATTGGGGGAGGGCAAGGGAGACAGACAGACTGTCTGAGGCTTGTTTTAACACTCCCAGTAAGCTCTCTGTGCTCAACTTTTATCCTGGGGCGATGACTAGAACTGCTTGTAAAGTGAGTTTCAGTGAACAATGGATGGGGTGAAAATTGTGTTAATTTGTGGTTGTTATCATTATAAATATTAGTTCATCAGCATCACATCTATCACAATGAGAGCATTCGTGAAGGATTCAATTTGCACTCTGATGCCATGACAAAATGCCCGAGGCAATCAACTTAAGGAGGAAAGATTTACTTTGATTCACTGTTGTGGAGGCCCATGGTCTGTCGGCTCCACAGCTGTGGACCTGGGGTGAGGCAGAACATTATGGTGGGGAGCGTGTGGTAGAGGAAAGCTGCTCACCTCACCATGGCCAAGAGGCAGTTAAGACGAAGAGGAATGGTCCCAGGAACACACCCCCCAATAGCCCAACTTCCTTCCACTAGGCCCCACCCCCGAAATGTTCCACCACCTCCCTGTAGTGCCACAGGCTGGCATACTCTTAAAGTGTAAAGGGTAAAACTATAATGCTCACTTTAGGCTAAAAGAAGTTTTATATAAACAACAAAATTTTCATAAATAAAATTGCCAGTAACCCATCTTGAACAAGACAGAGACAAGATGGGGAAATCAATTGCATTTTTGGGTAAAGTTTACACAGAAAGCAGCGTGATCCAAATTCGGTGGTCATTTGAACTCAGATGATCAAATTTTGGGTTTAATGATATGAAAATGTATGTACCCTACTGTAGGTAACAAGTTGTACAGTGACCTGTATGCAATTCCTAAAGTTCAGGAATTAAATTTATGAAGGGAGACCTTTTCCTAGAATTTCAATTTGGAATGTACTTAACTATAAAAGTTTATGTAGCAGAATATGCTGAAGGAGATCATGTTAGCATATTCATTTGGGTGCATTTGAATATGCCTTATTGGAATTTACTGGAGAAAATATCTGAGTCTCTAACTGCATTTTGTTTTTCTGGAAGAAGCTACTTTGGTGTGCATCAGAGGCGAGAACAGGGAGTGGCACGGCCCATGGACGTTCTCACAGTCCCCCAGGGACCATGGAGACCTTGCTGGAACACTGTCTTACAAGAAGAGTTTGTTTTTAGGTCAGGAGAGCTTATTTTTGCATACTTGTTAAGAAGGACAAGGAGGGAATTCTGATATTAAGAACGCATTGCATTTTGACCTTCAGATCAATATAGTGGCAAGTTTAAACTTGTAACTTGGTAATTAGTTCAAGCATCATTTTGCATTATTTCCAATGAATTATATTACTGCTATAATGCATCCAGTTGAGAATAAATTTGTAATTGACATCATATTGTGAAACTGAAGATACGCATACCCTCTGATCTAGGAATTCCCGTTCTTAATATTTACCCTAGAGAAACATTTCTTCATGTGCAAGAGGAGACATGCATGCATGTTTGTTGCAGTATTGCTTGTGAACGATACTGAAATAGGGAATAATTGAAATGTCTGTCCTTTGGGATCACATAAAGAAACTGTGGTCATTCTGTGCTGTGGAGAACTATCCAGGAGTTAGGATCAACACCTCCATCTTTATGTATGGACAAGAAATGACAAAGAAAAGATGTAGTAGAAAGTGAAAAGGAAAGTATGGACAACCATATAAATTTTGGTTAAAATTAAATCAAAATAAAATTTGTAAATTTAACAACACTGGGCTGGGTGTGGTGGCATATTCCTGTAATCCCAGTACTTGAGAGGCTAAGACAGGAGGACCACAGGTTTGAGGCTAGCCTCAGCAACTTAGGGAGGCCCTCAGCAACTTAGAGACCCTATTTCAAAATAAAAATTAAAAAAGGGCTGGGGTGTAGCTCTGAGGTAGAATGCCTCTGGGTTCAATTCCCATTATCCCTTTCCCCCAAATAACAATACTGAATATTTTGTATTTTCCCATATATTATGTTTATTTTGCATATTTATTTATGTATATGTTTTATCTTATATCTGTTTACATACATATGTATGTATGTTTGAAGAGACAACATACTTATAAGTGTGATCACATCCAGAGAGTAGAGGCAGAGAGAACAAAAAGTACTGAAAAGAGATCTTTGTGAAATTATGAGTAAAGGTAAAAAAGAGTATTTGAAATTATGAGTAGAGGCAACTGCATGAAAGCAAAAACAGTAGTTAATTCTGGATGTGGACAATAAAGATTTTTCATTTGTACTTTTCTGAATTTTTCGGAAATTTCAAAATCCAAAAGAAGAAAAATGCTTTATCCCTTTTGATTTGCTTCCTTCTTATATTGTTGGAACCTTGTTTTGAGGGAATGACTAGGATTTTATGGTTTAATGTGAAAAAATCCCTCTATAGCTATTAACTTTTAACTCTTCCCTTCCATTTTTAAGGCAAGTCAATGGCTCTAGGGCATATGGGTCTGTATATCTATATATTTTGTATGTTGTTTATAGGGAGCTCAGAGAAGGTGGCTAACTTAGTTAATGCTGCAGAGCATCTCAGTGGTAAAGTCTTACCTGGTCTCAGGTGCCCTTGCTTCACAGTCCATGTTCCCAGACACTTCACACTGCATTTTCCATGTCACTTGGGGAAATGTTAACTTCTGCATCTGTAAAATGATGACTAACATTTTTCTACAAGACACAAATATAGAACTGCTCTACTTTCCAAAAACTTGCAAAATGCTCAGTGGAACAGTTTAGTTCATCACCAAATGGGTTTGGAAAGCTCCAGGAACGAACTGGTCAAGTTTCAACAGCATGATTATGACCTCTCACCTTCCCTGACAAGTTCCTACCGCTGTCCTCTTTCAGTTACCTCCTTTGTTCAACTATTGTCTGGAGTTAGCAATCCAGTACTGGCTAAAAGTAGAGATTTCTAGGGTGGGCTCCAGGGGAATATGGCTCCTAAAAACTCCATGCAAAACCCTTATCTGATGGGCACAAGATAATTCCTGGCTTTTATTGCAGGGGCTTTTCTACTCAGGCAGTGAAGTCTCCTTAGTCTCACCACTTGCATTGGTCTTAATTTATGCTCCTCTGAATTTAGGGAACCTGCTTACAGGAGGATACACCCTGACAGTTCCAAAACGTAAGCTCCAAAGCGATGACAAATTCACGAGCATGCAACTCTCTTAAAAGTACATTACATCATTCCAGGCATGGTGGTGCACACCTGTCATCCTAGGACTTGGGAAGATCGTAGGTTCGAGGCCAGCCTCAGCAACTTAGCAAGACCCTGTTTCCAAATAAAAAGTACAAATGTCTGGGGGTGTAGTTCAAAGGTATAATGCCCTTGGGTTCAATCCCAAGGAACACACACACACACACACACACACACACACACACACTACATGATCATTTTTACAATATATGCATGTTTTCAAGTGTGCTATATTAATCCACACTGCATTCCCAGGTTAGATACCCATCTGTCCTCCTGCTGCCCTGAGTAAGCTCTCTGGGCTCCTTTCGAAGACCACACGTGCCCTGGATTATAGCCTTTCCCTTCAAAGCACTGACAGCTCTCTTGAGATAATTTCCTATCTGTCCTGAGTCATCAATTTTCCCTTCTCTATTGTACGTTTCACACAGAGAGGCACTGTAATTTCTTTAATATTAAGAAACAAACTTCTCTTGAACAGACATCTCTCTCTCTCTTTCTACCTATCTCCCTATTACCTTGTTTTCCTCTAGGGATCCATGTGTTTTTCTTCCTTTTTTTCTTAAACCTACTCCAATCAGCTTGTAACAGTTTTGCACCATTGAAATTGCTTTTTTGCAAGGGGCTTGATTGCTGAGGATGTAGATCAGTGGTAGAAAGCCTGCCTAGAATGCACAAGGCCCTGGGTTTGATCCCTCGCATGGTAAAAACTACAACAAAATAACCAAAAAAAAACACTTTTCAAGGTAACCAATGTTCATAATGAAGGTACCCAATCCATAGACATTTCTCAGAGTTTATCTTACTTGATCTATCAGTGATATTTGACATGTGACCAATTTTTTTTTTTCGGTACCGGGGATTGAACCCAAGGGCATTCTACCTCCGGGCTACAGACCCAGCCCTGTTTTTGTTCTTTATTTTGAAACAGGGTCTCACTAAATTGTGGAGGGCCTCACTAAGTAGCTGAGGCTGGCCACGAACCCAGATCCTCCTGTCTCAGCCTCCCAAGTACTGGGATTACAAGCATGTGCCACCACGCCAGGCTTGACATGTGACCAATTATTTGCTGTTGACATCCTTTATTTACTGGGCTCTGAGTTCTAACTGCTATTAGTCTGTCATTGTTATGCCATAACAAAATATCACAGACTTGATGATTAAACAACAAAAATATACTTTTCATAATCCTGGAAGCTGGAAGTCCACCAACAAGGTATTGGAAAGTTTGACCAGTTTTCACCCCAAAGAAAACACATAGTCATTTAATACTCATTCTCTATTCATTCGCGCCTCTCTTCCACATCCCAACCTCCTTCCTTCTGTCTCTATGTCATATAACGTATTATGTACTTTTTGTGTCTGGCTTCTTTCTCTTAGAGTAATGTTTTCAAGGTTCATCAGTACTTTTCCATTTTTTAATGACTTGATGATTTGAGTAAATCTATTTTTTTCAACTTTTCTTTTGCTGATTATACTTTTGATGTAATTTCTAAGAATGGATCTTTACTTCTATACTTTCTTCTAAGCATTTTATAATTTAATTCTTATGTTTAGGTAGCTGATTCAGTTTGACTTAATTTTTGTATATGATGTGAGGTAGGGGTCCACATTCACCTTTTGTTTGTAGATGTCCAGTTGTCCCTGCATGATCTGTGGAGGAGACTATTTCCCTCCATTATCTTAGTTTGCTCAGCCTATCATAAAAAAATACTGCAGACTCACTGGCTAAATCCACAGGAATTTATTTTCTCACAACTCTGGGGGTTAGAAGTCTCAGACCAGGGTGTCAGCTTGGCCAGATGCTGACTGGTGAGGGCTCTCTTCCTGGCTGATGGATGGCTACCTTCTCGCTGTGTGTTTCATCTACATTCCTTGGGGCATGGTTAGGGGGAAAAAGAGAGTTCTACTTCTCTCTTTGTCACCTTATGATGCCACCAATTTTGTTGGGTTAGGAACCCATTCTTATAACCACTTTTAACCTTAATCACTCCCTGAAAGCCCTATCTCCAAATACAGTTATATTTTGGCTAAAATGTATTAATTTTGAGTGTTAGAGCTTTAACATACAAAGTCTAGGAAAACACATTGCAATGATCTTGGCACCCTCACTCATGAAAAATATTGATCATATATATGAGAGTGTATTTTTGGACTCTCTATTCTATTCCATTAGCCTGTATGTCAGTTTTCATGCAGGTACAAATTATTTTTTATCATTGTAGCTGTACAGCAAGATTTGAAATAAGAAAGTCTTTCTGTAAAGTCTTTTATAACTTGTTATTTTTCAAGATTGTTTTAGTTATTTGGGGTTCATTGAAATTCCATATGTATTTTAGGACCAGCGTTTCTATTTTTGCAAAAGTTGCCATAGGACATTTGATGAAGATTATGTTACATTTGCATTTCACTTGGGTTAGTATTATAATTTCAGTATTTTAAGCCTTCTAATTTATGAGCATAGAATGCTTTCCCATTTTAGACTTTATTTCTTTCAGCAATTTTTGTAGTTTTCAATATATAAGCCGTTCACTTCAATTAAATTTATTTTCAGACATTTAATTTGGATGTTATTGTGAATATAATTGTTACCTTGATTTCTTTTTCAGTTTATTTACTGCTGATGTATAGATCATAACTGATTTTTGTGTGTTGATCTTGTACCTGTGACTGTAATATATTGATTTAATAGCTCTAGTAATTTTTTGTAAACTCTTTGGGGATTTCTAGATATACATAGTGCCATCTGTAAATGTAGTTTTACTTCTTCATTTTTACCGCTTATGTTCTGTACCTAGAATTTCCAGTACAGTGTTAAATGAAAGTAGTAGTGATGAAAAGGAGGTCTTTGTCTTTTTCCTGATTTTAGGGGGAAGTTCCAGTCTTTCACCAGTAAGTACCATATTAGCTCTGAAGTCTTCATAAACCTCCCTTATATTAAGGGAGTTTCTTTATTACTTCTTTTTAAAGGGTTTTTTTTTGTGAAAGGGTGTTGACTTTTATCAACTGCCTTTTATACATCATTTGAAAGGATCTTGTAATTTTTTTATTTTGTTAATTTTGTGTATAACTTTGACTGATTTTTCTTATGTTGAACTCCCGTTGCATTCCTCAAATAAATCTCACTTGATCATGGTGAAGAATCCTTTTCTTACACAGTTTGACTCAGCTTTATAGCATTTTGTTGAGGAATTTTACATCAACATTTACAAGGAGTTTTGATCTATAGTTTTCTTGTGTCTAAGACATCTGTGTTCAGTAGCAGGCTAGTTCTAAACTCACAGAATGAGTTAGGAACTGTTCCTTCCTCTTCCATTTTTTTAGAAGAGTTTGAGAAGTAGTGTTAAGCCCTTTAAATATCTGGTAGAATTCAGCAGTGAAACTCTCTGGTTCTGGGCTTCCCTTTGTTGTGAGGTGTTTTTTACTGCTTATTTACTCTCTTCATGTGTTTTCTTTTTTTTTTCTTTCAGAATTTCTACTTTTTGAGATAATCTTTGTAATTTGTGTGTTTCTAGTACTTTGTCCACTTTAGTTTATCTAATTTGTTGGTGTACAATAGTTCATAGTACTCTTTTTATTTAGTTCATAGTACTCTTTTTTATTTAAATAAAATTTATAGTACCGTCCTAACTTTTATTTCTGACTTTATTGTATATTTTCTCTTATTCTTATAGTCAATCTAGATTAAGTTTCACTAATTTTGTTGATCTTTTCAAAGAACAAGTTGTTGGTTTCATCAGTTCTGTTTATTGTGTTTATATTCATTTTTTCACTTATCTTCACTCTGGATTTGCTATATCCTTCCTTATGCTTGCTTGGCATTTAGCTTGCCCTCTGTTTCCAGTTTCTTAAGGTATAAATTTATCTTATTGACTTGATATTTTTATACTTTTAAACAGTTTAGCCTTTATGGCTCGAATATTCTTCCTGAGCATTGCTTTCACTGCATCCCATAAATTTTGGTATTTTATGTGATTTGCTTTTATTTGCCTCTAATTAGTTGTTATTTCCCTTGTGTATTTTTTTCTTTGACCAATTCATTACTTAAGAATATATTGTTTAATTTCTACATATTTGTGAATTTTCCAGTTTTCCTTGTGCTGTTGATTTCTAGATTTATTCCATTTTGGCTGGATAAGACACTCTCTATTATTTCAGTCTTTTAAAATTGCTTGATACTTACTTGATTTATGGTTTAACATGTGGCATATACTGAATGATGTCACATATACACCAGGAGGTGTGGTTGTCGGTGTAATTTTACACATGTGCACACATGCATACACACATCCCCACCCACATGCACAAAATGAGAAGTCCAGTTGGTTTACTTTTCAAGTCCTTTATTTCATTATTTATTTTATTGTTGGTGTCTAATCCATTATTAAAAATAGGGTATTGGAGTCTCCTGGTATTATTGTAAAACTGTCTCTTTATCCCTTTCATTGCTATTTTTTGCTTCATATAATTTGGATCTCTGTTCTTTATTGTGTATACATTTATAATTATTATATCTTTTTGATAAGTTATGATAAATCTCAATATTTGATATACTTGTCTCTTGCAAGAGTGTTTGACTTAAAGTTATTTATGTCTGGTATTTGTGTAGCCATTCCAGCTCTTTTCTTACTATTCACAGGCAATATTGCTTTCTGTGCCTTCAGTGTGGGCCCATTTGTGTCTTTGGATTTGAACTGATATGTTTTGGATAGCTTATCATTGTATCATGGTGTTTTTATTGATAAATAAAAAGTGTATATATTTATGTTGTACAACATGAGGCTTTGAAATATTATGAAATGGCTACATTGGGCTAATTAACACATGCATTTCCTCCCATATTTATCATTTTTTGAGGTGAAAACAATATCTACTCTCCTAGCTATTTTCAGAATTCAATACACAGCTATTAACTGTAGTCACCATGTTGTGCAAAGCTAGTGAAGTTATTCCTCTTAACCCAAAGTTTGTATCCTTTGACCAACAAAGTATACAACCAATAGGGATGGACCAACCAACCCCCTATCCCCTAAGGTTCTGGTAATCACTATTTTGCTCTCTACTTCTATAAGTTCAACTTTTTTAGGTTTCACAGTTAAGTGAGATCACCTGATTTTTGTCTTTCTGTGCCTGGCTTATTTCACTTCACATACGTTCATCCCTGTTTATGCAAATGACATAATTTCTTTCTTTTAAAGGCTTAACAGCATTCTATCATGTATAGATGCTATATTTTCTTTGTGCATTCCTTCATTGATGAATGCCTAGAGTGGTTCCATATCTTGGCTATAGTGAATAATGCTGCAATGAACATGGGAGTGCAGATATCTCTTTGACATACTGATTTTACTTCCTTTGAATACATACGCAGTTCTGGGGTTGCTGGATCATGTATTGGTTCTATTTTTAATTTTCTCTGGAATCTTCATACTGTTTTCTATAACTGTTGTCCATTTGCATGTCTTCTTTTGAGAAATGTCTAGGTGACTCCCTTAAATAGTTTGGATATTAGCTACTTAGCAGATATATAGTTAGTAAGAATTTTCTCCTGTTCACTAGATTTTTCTCTTTACTGGGTTGATTCTTTCCTTTGTGGTACAGAAGTTTTTTTATTTTAATGTAATCCCATTTGTCTATTTTCATTTTTGTTATCTGTGTTCTTAAAGTCATACCCAGAAATCATTGGCATCAATTTTGTCAATCTCTGCCTCTTGATTGGAGGGTTAAATATATTTATATTTAAAGTAATTACTGTTAATAAAGGACTTTTGTCATTGTACTATTTGATATATGTATGTCTTCTACAATTCATGTTCCTCTTTTCCTCAATTACTATATTATTTTGCATCTAATTGATTTTTGTTGTACCATTTTGATTCATTCCTCATTTATTTGCTATATACTTTAGTTGTTTTTTTAATTAGTTACCATGTGGTTACAATTCATCTAGTGCATTTATAATGATCTAGTTTGAATTGATCTTAACTTAGTTTCAATAACATTGTAAAACTCTGCTCCAAAATGGATTTGTCTCCCAACTTTTATGCTGTTATTGCTACAAATTAAGTCTTTATACATTTTGTTCCAGTGAACATAAATTTATGCTTGTTATTTCACTTATTTGCATTTTAAATCATATAAAAATAAAGAGCTAACCTTCTCTGCTCTTTTTTTATTTATCTGTATATTTACCTTTATTTGAGTTCTTTATCACATGTATCATGTGATCATTAGTGTCCTTACATTTCATCCTGAGGGACTCCCTTTAGCATTTATTATAGAGAAAATATACTAGTAATGCAATCCCTTAGCTCTTGTTCATTGATAAAGTTCTTAATTTAATACTAATTTCTGAAGGATAATTTCATTTAGGTACAAAGTTTTTGTGGACCAACTTGTATTTTCTGCATGTTGAAGTATCATCCACTTTTTTCTGGTTTCCATGGTTTCTGATGAGAAATCTGCTGTTAAACTTATTGTGGACTCCTTATATATGATGTGTTGTTCTGTCTTGATGCTTTCAGAATTGTCTTTGGCTATCAACAGTTTGATTAAGATTTGTTTCTGTTTGGATCTTTCTGCATTTACCTTTCTTTGAGCTCATTCAGCTGCTTGGATAAGTACATTCTTGTATTTGTCAGATTTTGGAATTTTGGGGTCTTTTTAAAAAACAAATATTCTTTCTTCTCCTTTCTTTTCTCCTTCTGGGATTCTCTTTATGTAAATGTCAGTATGCTTGATGGTGTCCCACAGATGTCTTAGGTTCTGCTCATATTTCTTTTTTTTTTTTTTTTTTTGCGGTACTGGGGATTGAACACAGTGGCGTTCTACCTCTGCGCTACACCCCCGGCCCTATTTTTTTATACTTTTATTTTGAAACTGGGTCTCACGAAGTTGCAGAGGGCCTCACTAAGGAGAAAGAGAGACAGGGAGAGATAGAGTGAGAGAGCTGAGGCTGGCCGCGAACCTGGATCCTCCGGTCTCCGCCTCCCAAAGTGCTGGGATTACAAGCGTGCGCCACCACGCCCGCCCTCATATTTCTTCATTAATAATTTTCTTTCTGCCACTCAGACTGGATAATTTCACTTGACCTAATTTCAAGTTTGACAATCCTTTCTTTTGCCCACCCAAAGCATGCTGCTGAAAACCTACAGTGAGTTTTTTTTTAATTATGCTTTTATTGGTACATTATAGTCTCAGATCATAATGGAAATCATGTTGATAGTGGCATGCATGCACACAGCATTTGGTGGCCCCCCTGCATCCCATATCCTCCCTTCCCAATACAGAGTACTGAGATTGACATTGGTATTTTCACATATGTACACATAGTTGATGGTAGTAACCCCATTAATGAACCTCACTCTTCTCCCTCCCCTTCCCTTAGACCACCTCCCTGGCTCCACTGAGGTTTCTCCTCCATTATCTGGAGTCCCTCTGGTATCCCAATTACTCCCTAGCTTGCACATATTAGAGAAAACATATGACTCTTCACTTTCTCTGACTGGCTAATCTCACTTAACATAATGTTCTCCAGGTCCTTCCATTTTCTTGCATAATTTTGTTTTCTTTATTGCTGAGTAGAATTCCATTGTGTTATATCCCATAATTTTGTAATCCATTCATCTGTTGATGGACACTTAGGTTGGTTCCATAATTTGGCTATTGTGAATTGTGCTGCTATGAACATGGGTATGTATATATTAGTGTAGCAGGATCATATGGTGGATCCACTCTCAGTTTTCTGAGGTCCTCACCAGCATTTATTGTTTTTTGACTTCTTGATGATTGCCATTCTGATTGGGATTACATGGAATCTCAATGTAGTTTTGATTTGCAGTTCCCCAATTGCTAATGATGTTGAACACTTTTTCATGTATTCATTGTCCATTTGTATCTCTTCCTTTGTGAAGTGTCTATTCAATTTAGTTGCCTATTTCTTGATTGGGTTATTTGTTTTTTAGTGTACAGTCTTTTAAGTTCTTTGTATATTCCAAATATTAGTCCTCTGTTGAAAGTATAGCTTGCAAAGATCTCCCATTCCATAGGCTTTCTCTTTAGACTCTGAATGGTTTCCTTTGATGAGCAGAAACTTTTTAGTTTAATGCCATCCCATTTATTAATTCTAATTCTAATTTCCTGAGTTTTGGAGGTCTTGTTGAGGAAGTTTCTACCTGTTCCTATATGTTGGAGTGTTGGACTGATGCCCTCCTCTAGTAGCATCACATTCTCTGGTCTAACTTCCAGGTCTTTGATCCATCTGCAGTTAACTCCTGTGTAGAGTGAGAGGTAAGGATTTAGTTCCATTCTTCTACAGGTAGATAAACAGTTTTACCAACACCATTTGTTGAAAAGGCTGTGTTTTCTCCAACATATGTGTCTGGCACCTTTGTCGAAAATTAATTGGCTATAAGTGTGTGGATTTGTTTCTGTATCTTCTAGTCTGTTCCATTGGTCTATATGTCTGTTTTTGTGCCAGTAGCATGTCATTTTTATTACTATAGCTCTGTAGTATAATTTGAAGTCAGGAATTGTGATGCCTCCTGCATGGTTCTTATTGCTGAGAATTGCTTTGGCTATTCTGGGTCTTTTGTTTCTCCATATGAAATTTATGACTGATTTTTCTAGATCTGTGAAAAACGATATTGGTATATTGATAGGGATTGAATTGACTATGTAGATCACTTTTGATAGAATGACCATTTTGATAATATTTATTCTGCCTATGCAAGAGCAAGGGAGATCTTTCCATCTTTTAAGATCTTCAACTTCTTTCTTTAGTGTTTTATAATTTTCATTGTAGAGGTCTTTTACCTCCTTGATTAGGCTTATTCCTAGGTATTTTATTGGTTTTGAGGTTATTATGAATGGAATTGTTTTCTGGATTTCATTCTCAATGGATTCATGGTTGGAATTTAGAAAAGCTACTGTAATTTTCTTTTCTTGAAGTATCTTTATTTGGTTTTGGTATTAAGGTGATACTGGCCTCATAGAAGGAGTTTGGAAGAATTCCATCTCTTGATTTCACAGTATAACTTGTGAAGTATTGGGTTTAATTCTTCTGTAAAAGTTTTGTAGAATTCAGTTGGAAATCCATCTGGACCTGGGCTTTTATTTGATGGAAGGTTTTTTATTGCTGTTTCTATCTCTTTATTTGCTATTGGTCAGTTTAGGTTTTCTATATCTTCTTGGTTCAATTTAGGTAGGTTGTATGTGTCTAGAAATCTGTAGATTTCCTCCATGTTTTCCATTTTATTGGAATATAAATTTTCAAAATAAGTTCTGATGATCCTCTGGATTTCCCCACTGTCTGTGGTGATATTTCCTTTTTCATTTCTGATTTTAATAATTTGGGTTGATTCCCTCTTTGGTTAGGTTGGCTAGGGGTTCATCAATTTTGTTAATCTTTTCTAAGAACCAGCTTTTTTTTTTGTTGATCCTTTGTATTGTGTTTTTGTTCTCTCACTGATTTCTTCTCTGATTTTAATTATCTCCTGCCTTCTACTGACTTTGGGATTAGACTGTTCCTATTTTTCTAGGTCCTTGAGGTGTTATTAGGTTGTTTATTTGGTGACTTTCTGTTTTTCTAATGTGGGCACTCAGTGCTATAAATTTTCCTCTTAACACCATCTTCAAAGTGTCCCATAGATTTTGGTATGTCGTTTCTCTATTTTTGTCTAATTCCAGGAATTCTTTAATTTTCCCCTTATTTCTTCTCTGATCGAGTCCTCATTCAAGAGTGTATCAATCAGTCTCCTTGTACTTATGTAATTACTTTTGGTCTTCCTGTTGTTGATTTCTACTTTCATTCTATTGTGACCTGAGAAGATGCAGGAAATTATATTTTTTGAATTTTATGATGCTTTCTTTTTTTTAGTATAATAAGGGTTTATATAGATCTTATGTAATTCTTAAAACAGCCTGTGAATTATATAATATTATGTTTCTCATTTTATTTATTTATTTTTACTTTTTTATACTGTTATTAGTGCATTATAGTCCCACATCATAATGTAGTTCATGGTGATAGTGACATATATGCGCAGAGCAGTTGGTGAGTTTTCCCTGGGCTCCCTCCCCTCTCCTGCTTCCCCATACGATTTGGCCTTGGCTGTCATTTGCTGTTTATGTTGTTTAGAGATCATCAGCCTGAGGTTCAGACTCAGGTACCTCTCAGATCTTTTCTGTACCTATGTGCTGTTCTGTGTATGCTTGTGGCTTTCTCAATCCCCCCCTGTAAACAGCCGCTTTTGAATATCCTAAGTTTCCAGTGAAACCCTCTTCCTAGCTCTCCTTCCAGGCTTTTGCTGCTGATATTTGCTTCTCCTGTGATCCTTTGGCCCAAATGGTTGTGGGTTCATTTGTTCTGGAATGGTTTGGAAGAATGGCTACTCTCTTTATCCTGGGGGAAGCAGAACAAAGGCAAGCACCTGGCATGCCTCAGATCGCCCCCAGACAATCACCTTGAGAGTTCACTGAGAATAACTTCTGCTCAGCTCTCTCCAGAATCAAGACCAGGGTCCTATACTGCAAATGTGGGCTGCTGTCCTCAAAACTGCCTTTGAGCCTGGGGGCGCTGTGGTGGGTACAAGTAAGAATGCCTGGAACTTTCTTAAGATGTATACATTTTATTTTCTCAATCTAGCACTTGCTTATTGCTCTAAGCCTTTGACTGACTACAGAGATCTGATGATGTTGGTGCCGACAGCCACTGCTTAATTTTTCAATGTTTTTCCTCAGGGCCCTTGGAGTTTCCTACTGTTCCATTTTTTGCTGACTTCACCTCTTCTCGTTGTACTTTTTTATTCCTAAAATTTTTAATTATTTTACATCCATTTCTCCCCAGTATAATGTAAATAATAGGGAACATAATTTAGTTTATCTGTGTAGTGCATAACTAATATCGATGTGTATTCACTTACTACATGAATGTAATTGGCTAATGTAGATAGCATTGGATTTTTAAATTATAAATAAATTGTATGATAATAAACAAATAATTAAGGATAGCTTATTTCTCATTAGGTCTTGCCTATTAATTTTTCCAAGTGTCTTAAATTTATCTCTTGGAGTACTTGTTCTGAGAGTCATCCTTTTAACTTTGAAATCACTGGGGACCTGTTAGTATTCAAATTTTCCCAGAGTCATAGGAAGCAAAGTCATAAAGAAATGTACTATGGTAAAAGTGCAACATGTACAATTAGCTTGCAGTTTTAGACATGGTACCTGATTTTTTTAATGAAAATATGCCATTCATGATAAAAATCAAATGCATTATTTCACATATATATATATATATATATTTATGTTAAAGAGCTTATTAGACATGCTCTTGAAAATTTGTTAATCTCATATTTTACAATATGGATTAAGTATACATGAAGGCCACTCCATGGAAGAGAGCTAATGTGAACAGAAAGCTCAAGTTGTTCGGTGGACATAGCCTGGATGGTGACAGCTTTGATTCTTTCTGTCATTGCATACCATTTAACTTTTTGATAACAAACATTGCCTCTTTGGTTCATAATGGCAAACTTATTGGCTTGTCTATGAAGTTCTATTTATATTTTACTAGATTTACTGATTTGAGTGTTTAAATGGAACATTTATCAAAACAGAAATTACTTCTTTGGTACACAATGACAACCTGGCTTTGGAAAAAGGTTATATTTATACTTTCCTGGATCTACTATTTTTAATGCTTCTCAACATAACTTAACCCTCCTTTGTCAGGTTCTACCAAGCAAAACCTGAGGATGACAGGCTGGAAAATTTTGAGGTTCTAAATAGAGTACCTATCTATCTGGGGAAAACACTGAGGTACAATAAAGGAGGCAGCAGTCTATGAAGCATGAACATAAAAAAAAACTGATTCAGGAAGAAGGGGCCACTGCCAGTCAGCCAAACTGGGATTCTCAACATGGTGGAGGGCCAGCTGTTGCCAGCATGGCTCATCTATACTGAAGGAGGTTCTAGAAATGGATTGGGGTATAGCAGGGTTTGCGAACTATAGCAGAGCTATAGTTTTTATATCCATAAATCAGAAAGAATAAAAGGTCACTGAATACTGACTTGGTTTACATGTTTATACATATAGCTAGACAAGGCAGGTAGATAGACATATATAGATGGGGAGGTAGTTAGGCAACTATTGGAACAGTGACTGGTGTATACCAAGTACTAGTTAAGTGTTCTTTATGGTTCTTATCTATGATAAAATTCTTTGTGATATTGTTTCTTCCTTAATTCAGGTCATTTGGTGGTAGTGATTAGCACATTTTTAGTGTAAAAAAAGCAGACTTTAAAATTGAATTTTTTGTTGGGTTGTCAGAAGTATTGTTTCATGATAGGAAATTGGCTGTAAAAGACCTCATTTCTGGCACTGTACAATGAAATCCTAATTTGCTCATTATTTTGGGAAGGCTCAAAGACCACAGGATATACAAAGAAAAACTTTAAATCTTCGATTGGCTGCTTAGTAAGAAGAAGAAGAGAGCAATAGAATTTCAAATCACAGTTTCTTCCCTCAGAGTACAAAAAATCTATTTTGAATAAATATTTTAAAGAAAGGCAATTATTTTGGTTAAGACAGGAAATCATTTCAATGTTGATTTTCTTTTTTATTCCCTTCCCTTTTTCTATTGTGTGACTCTAACTTGCCACTTTGTTCTTTGCAATGTGCCAACTTTATTTTTCCTTTAAGCAATTCTAATCCTGTGCTACCATGTTCTGATCAACACTTTTACTGCTATCCCTCCAGGCTGCTGCATAAAATTTGGACCTTGGTATTTTTCACAGTGTATATAAATAGATTTTTTCTATCATAAAGAAATGATTGGGTATTTTATATTTTATACTGATTTTCAATTTAAGTGGCTCTTCAGGAGTCCGTATGGGTGGTTGTGAAATGATGGAGTTTATCAGCGAGATTGGACTTGCTTAGAATTGGCTTCAGGATCCATCTATTTACTACTATTTGTCTTTATAAATGTTGGATGGTGATGGTGTTTGGAAGTCACATGGATGCTACATAATTTATGAAAGCAATATTTTAACATCATGTTACATTTTTCCCCTATGGAGGCAAGATTCTTAACTTGTTTTTTTCTAAAAATTCTAACAATTTCTGACAAAACAGGCAACGTCATTAGAAACAGATGTTGAGTGACTTATTTAGGCACAATGACCTGGAACTCATCACCCCAACTCCAAAGGAAATGTCCTCTTTCTACCATGCAGCTGCATTCTTGGGTTCTTTTAGTAATTTTTCATATTTTATTTTTATTTTCACTATATCCTTTAGGATTTAGGAATGTCTTGAGCATGGTAGATAACTTTTCAGAGTAGTTATTAAAAATTTAAGCAATTTAAAAGTCATGACTTATTTATTCATTAGCTTTAGAAGTTATTATGTAAAAAGTTTTTATTAATAAAATGACTCCCCTTGCTTGCTTGCTCTCTTGCTTCCGTCCTCCATGATGTGAGAACGGAGCCTCCTGCTCTCCCTCTCTCTGCTTCCTGCTGCCATGCCCTGAGATCCGCAGTCCCCAGCCTCACATGGACTAAACCCCCAAATCTCCAAGGAAACTGTGAGCAAATAAATCTTCCTTCCTCTAAGTTGTATGGTTAGTTCTTGGATTATAGCAGTGAGGATGCTGACTAAGACAGTAGTAATAAATACTATTCTTATGGTCAAAGTACAGCACATGCTGGGAGATGTAAGCCCCAGGGCTTGGGGTTTGGGGGCCTCAGCTGCCACATGGGGACTGCAGTTCTTTCACTCAGTATCTGGAGATCCAGTCTTAGAATGATTTCTGGCTGACTTCATGCTCCTTCTGTGTCGGGGGCATCCCTCGGTCTCTCGGGGCCAGCCAGAGAGAGAGAGAGACGCGAAGCTGATGGGGGGGCAGGGCCGGACGGTTGGACAAAGAATCATACCTCCAACCGGGAGCAATGTCTGGCATGGACTCGTTTATTAGAAAGCACATCTCTCTTTTATAGTACAGGAAGTTCGCAATGAGTAGGTTGTGGCACCACGCTTTCCTAATTTATTATTGGTAGAGACACCTGTCTATGAGTACGGAAGGAGGTCCTGAGGTCACTTCCGGAACCACCTGCGGAAGGTCCCCCTGAGGAATTCGCCAGCGCCATCTTTGCCATTAATATGCTGAATTACTGCCACGTGGGAGAGGCCCGGTACTACAGAGCAGGCTACTGCCAGTCCACCAGGCCCTTTCATGGCACTGGGTAGAGGGCCCAGCACTTCCCCTTTCCTTTTTTTCTTAAAGCCGACAGTCAACACCTCGCCTGGGTGGCCCGCTCGGGATTCAGAAGTTGCCCA
>PVJS01014307.1:24205-40691 GCA_004027185.1 Glis glis
CTGTCTATGAGTACGGAAGGAGGTCCTGAGGTCACTTCCGGAACCACCTGCGGAAGGTCCCCCTGAGGAATTCGCCAGCGCCATCTTTGCCATTAATATGCTGAATTACTGCCACGTGGGAGAGGCCCGGTACTACAGAGCAGGCTACTGCCAGTCCACCAGGCCCTTTCAAGGCACTGGGTAAAGGGCCCAGCACTTCTGGGGCTGGAAGCATTCTGGCAAAGAAAAGGGATGCATTTTACCTTCATGGACTTATCTTCATAACTAGCTTCAAATATTACAAACATCTTCTCTGGCATCTTTTCTGTTTTTCAAAATGGGGAAGGAATAAAAATGGTGCAGGAGGGGGGGAGCCCAAGCACAGGGTGGGGCTGGCCATGACCCTCTCAAGAGCACTCAGAAACCTGGGTGCTGTGGACTTTCTCAGTGAAAGAGGAAATGCCTTCCAGCACCTTCTATGCAAGGAGAGGAGGGCAGAGAATACATGATTGAATGATGATACTGGTTACTTGCCAAATAAATGCACGCTTGTATACTTACAGAATAAGGAAGAAAATAGCCAAGACTCATTCAACACTAGCCAACAAACCTTGAGTTTAATCTCTTGAACAGTTCCTTGCTGTGCTTTCGTTATTCCCCTGGAAAACTGAGGTACCACAGTCAGGTGACAATAGGTTGGTTTTGGGGAGAAGCCGGCATCATATGCGAACCAGCTGGGCCCTGAATCCTTTCCTTTTCTTCTCTGTCCTGGAGAGGAACTTAACCAGGTGGAGGGTAGAGCCTTTCTGTTTTAGCAGCTGTAGCTGGAGAGGAAGAGTCCTTTAAGTAGCTGGGTTAGAAAATAAAAGCTTAAAAACTTATTAAACCAGGAAGAGTAGGAACTTTTGTACCTCTTATTAAGGAAATATTAGGAGTTTCCTACTGAGTAGAGCAGGTTTTGAACAGGCACTTGTAATGGGGAGGTACCAATCCTCTTGTCTTTCCATCTGGACGTGGGATGTTAAGTCTTCCTAACCTCCCTTTCTGTTTGGTGCTGCGGTGAGCCCACCTACCGGTGTGGGACACACGAGCTGGCTGAGACAGAAGCAGAGGCAGAGACAGAGACAGAAGCTTAGGCCCTTTTAGAGCACTGACACTTAGTTTTTTCTTTATCAGTTATTAGAAAAGAATTAGAACACTTAACTTTTTGTGGGAGAAACTGAGGCCCAGACAGGCTATATGTATTGGCTGCTTAGTAGGAAAGCCAGCGTAAATCTGGTTCCTAGGTCCTCATTCAGACCTGTTTCCACCACTGCTTGTTCATCTTGCCATTCATAGCTATCATCTTCATTGTTCTGTGGTCATTTTTCATTATGCTTTTGCTCTTTGAGAATTATTATAAAAGTAATAAGTGAAGTGTCATCCTAGGTTATTTCTAACATTAACCCAAGATGAACACACAAATTGTATTGCTATACTGTGGGGCTGAGGTAGGAGCACGGCCTTGTCCCAGTAAACAACTTTTGGCTGAAGAACAAGGGACCAAGTGGACAAAGCCTCCCCCTCAAACCCCCTCCCAAGATGAACCTAGTTGGGATGTTCCTGGCAGCTACAACCACATTGTAAGGCTCTTGACCACCAAAGCATAGGATTACATAGAGGCTGACCACTGTTCTGCTTCTATAAATTGCTTACACTAGGTAAAAATTTTCCACTCACTGCTCCTTCCCAAGAATTAAGTTAACCAACATCATTCTCAGTGCTACATGTGTGGGGGGGGTGGGGGAAGGGACACCAAGAGCTGTGTGCATGTATGTTAACACCAAACTGATACTCATTGTGATGTGAGACTACAATGCACCAATAAAAACATAAAACAAAGAATTAAGTTGACTATTGTATAAAAAGGCATGTATGTCCTAGGCTTGGGGCTCAGACCTGGAGCTGTGCTCTCTGAACCTCATTGGTGAACAAACTCGTTGCACCCTGATCTGGCTTCTGAGTCCTGCTCTCTGGGACTGAAGCCTCCTGCAACAGGACATTTATGTAATCTGACACTATATACAATATCCCTCTGTACTAGATATCTATTGCAGCATAGCTAATTGCCACACAGGTAATGGTGTATAGCAAAGTTCATTTGCTAGCTCCCAGGTCCGAGGGCCTTTGTCTGCCAGGCCCTCACCATCATGTTGGCATCTGGCTCTTCCCTGCAGGCCCCGGGAAGTCATCTGCCTCCAGGTTCCTTCAGATAGCTGGCAGGATTCAGTTCCTGCAGCTGTAGGATGCAGTCCCCTGCTCACAGGTGGCTGGTGTTCAGGTGCTTCTTGGCTGCTACAGTCCTCGCTCTGGTGGTGAAAGGTGGTCCCTCACCTCCTGAAAGCCAGCAAAGGCCCACTGAGCCCTTCTTATGTGTTCAATCTCTCTGGTTGCCCCTTCTGCCAGAAGTAAACTCACTTCTACTTCTATTAAAAGCTCTCAGAATTAAATCAGGACCACCCATAAAATCTCTCTTTGACTAATCGCTTTGATTAGCTATGTAGTCTGATTTATTTAAGTATGTTATTTTACCTAAGTAAGGTATCATAGTCATGGGCATGATAGCTCATTGTATTCAAAGTCCCGTCCATGTGGGACAAATCCTGAGATAGAGCATCTTAGAATTGTCTGTGCCCTATCCTCCAGAGTCTGAAACTGCCCCACTGTTTAATCATTTTGTACGCACAAACACACACACAACACACAGTTCTGTAACATTATTTTTAGATGAATGCATTCTATTTTTTCAGTAATATTTTAACTGTATCAGCACAAGTAGACAATTAATAAAATACTTTCAAAAGCTCTGTAGTTTTAGAATATTAAGTTTTTATTTTTCCATTTATATTATATACAATATACATTTATCTATTACTGTGAAGCAATGAAATACTTTTCCAAACCTACAGATTAATAGCAAGTTCGTGACATGTACATGAAGCAAAGCGTATTTGAGAGTAAAGTTAGTATAAGCTACTTGAATACAGTTTGATGTGGGCTCCTACCAACTTTTAAAAGGTGGAGTTAGCATGATAGAAAAGTGTTTTCACAGAATATTGGTAATATTTGAAAAGTATAACTCATGAATCAGTCTACTACTAAGCTCTTGAAGGGTACGCTATATAACAGTTTAGTGATCTTTCATTTCTTTTGCAGCATAAAAAAGAACAACATATTTTCCTGAAAAAATGCACAAAAAGTAATTTATTCAGTTGTAAGAAGAAACTGTTTGCTTAACTATATACATGGTTGCGTTGTAAGAAAGTCTTAGATGGAAATAAGCAAACAGTGTGGTTACCCAGTGAATGATTAGGCTTTTGTAATAACTGGAATTTCAAGAAAATAGAAACAGGAAAGAAATTAAGGGAAATGCCATGTGTTACCTAAAGCCCCTCTAGGAATAAACTATACTGTTGTTATTGAAAATTTGAAAAATTCCTTATTTTCCATCCTAAATAGTAGTGAGTTTTTAACTCCTCCAGGATTAGAGGTATTTGTGAAACCTTAAAAATATAGAAAATTCATTGGGGTTATCTCTGAAAAATATGACTATAACCATCATGTCTTCAGCTATTACTGTCAGTTCCATGACAAATTGAATCCAAAATTTTTTATTGTAACATCTTCATTGCATTCAAACTTCATTTTTAGGTGTTCCTTTAAAAATACAAGTAGGTTTGTGATCTATGTCATACATCATATACTTCAGACTATGCTTCCTATTTTAGAACTATTTCCTGAAACATGCAAGAAACAGTGAGGGTATTTGCTGTGTAAAAGAATGTGGAACGCAGGGGGTTCGATGCCTGATGACTAAGAGCCACCAGCATCTTTCAAGTGCTCATTATCTAGATTTTTCTATTGCTTTAACCTTCAGAACACCTGTTTAGGGGAAGCTATCCTTATTTTTTCTCACTCTACAGGCTAGGAAGGTAATCCTGGCTCTGGTATTGAAACTTGAGTCTGCATGAGTCTGGAGCAACATGTTCTAACCCCTGTACTTTGCTACCTCTTTATAAATTGACAGTTCCCAAGCAGGGCAGCAGCTTCAGGAATTCAGATTTACTCCTGTGCAGATCTGCTCTTCCATGGAGGAGGCTGCAGGCCCTGACCTTTCAGAGGAGCCCCTCATGCAGTGTGTGCATCCTCAGGGGCTGTCAGCTAAAAACAGATAAGGGTTTCCAAAGAAATGCAGAGTAATCCTAGGGTAGCTGGTTGTGGAATTGCTGTTCATCCTGTTTCTGCCCCTAGACAATCCATCAGGCAAGGTTTTATTCAAAACCTTTGCTGTTTATCTTCTGGAAGTGCATGGAAACTGACTCCTTCTGAAATGCCCACAGCTGCTGACTTGCAGGCTGTGAGCCCTGCCTGCCCCTCAACAGTGCTTTGTTTGTGTTTCCTATTTCTGGCCCATTCTCTGCTTTGGTGATCACTGGCATCTTTGCCTTTTAGCTGCAGTCCTGCTATTGCCATGTGGAGGGCCTGGTGACTGACAGCTTTTATAGAGAGGCAGCATCTGGGGCTCAGAAAAACATTTTGGTTGCAAAGTGACTCCACCAGCAGCTGCAACTTGGTGGCCAAAGAGAAGCAGTGTTTCAAAATGGCGGTGTTTTCTTCCCAAGTTATTTCATAACTGTGGGGACATCTTTGTATTTGAGTAAGGCTGTGATGAAAGACTCCTCACAGTGTGTATTGGCCAGGGTTCACTAGACTAACAGAATTCACAGAATGAGTATATGGAAAAAGGGATTTACCAGATCAGCTTACAGTTTGAAGCAATGTAGTCCCAAGTTCTGACTGCATGTGGAGAGGAACCAGTAGCTGGTCGAGCGGTCTAAGAGCTGGAGTCTTAGGATCAGAGCAACCACTAATTCAGTCCCAGTCCAAGATGTGAAGATCAGGAAGCTCTTCGGAGAAACGATGGTAAAGTTTCAGTTCAAAGGGCTGGAGGCTGACGATCTCAGACGAGAGCAGAAGATCAAGAAGCTTTTCAGAGAAATGGCGAAGTTGGAGGCTGACGATCTCAGACGAGAGCAGATGCTTTTTCTTTGGAAAGAGTTGCACATCCCTCTACACAGCTTTCTCCTTCTAAGTCCTGCACCTATCAGAACCCTGCTGCCTACCTTTAGGGCAGGACTTTCTGTTTAATCTGCTGTTACATAAACCAATTGTCTCATTGACACACCCAAAGTCACATGATCTTGGGTATGTCACGATCCGGTTAAGTTGACAAATTAGATTAACTATCACACAGTGTGTGTGCATGTGCGGGTGTGTTTCACTAGAGTGAGAATGAAAGCTAAAGAGGACAATTTTCTTTTTTAAAATATACTTTTATTGGTGCACAGTAATTACACATCATACATGCACACAGCACTTGGCGAGCTTCTCCCCACACCCCACCCCAGCCTCTCCCTTCCTCTGTATGTGATGTTGAGATTGGCATTGATAATTTTGTATATGTACATAGCATAATTTGAACTGTCTCCTTCACAGGTCTTCCTCCCCTCCCGACCCCAGACCTCCTCCATGGCTCCAATGGGAGTTAAAGTTGGAAGAGGACAATTTTCAAAACCTCTTGGCTTTCTTTTCCCTTTCTATTGTCAGTAGGAGAAATAGATCTACCTGGGTTTTCTCCAACACATGTGTCACGATGTCTTTAAATTTGTGTGCTTGTTTCATTAAAAAGTAACGTGTACTTGTGGAAGGACCAATAGATCACCTCTCCCCATCTTAGTAGTCAATGACTGGGATCTTCTGCTGGGTCTAGGAACAAAATGAACACAAGACAGGTTAATAGAAGGAAAGTAGACAGATGTAAATTTTTGCATGGGCATAGGGACATTCAAGAGAATAAAGACATTAATGTATTAGAGCATTATTAATGTGGAGGTGCATATAAGAGAGTAAAGACCCAATGAAATGAGCAGAGCAGGAAACTTTGATGCTTTTTAGACAAAGAATGATAGGTTTTGTAAAGAAACAAGGCAAAGGGGCCTGGAGTAAGGATAGTAAATTCCAGGGGCATCACTAAGAAATAGACAGAGAGGTGTAAGTCTAGTGGAGGAGGTAGGAAGTTTATACAGATCCATTGCAGCATCAATTTTCAGTGACTCATGACAGGGGCTATCTTCTTATTTTGGTACAGGGAAGGTTTCTGTCTCCCAGGAATTTTTAGGCCTGCTACAGGTAAGAGCAAGCAGTTCAAAGAGCCCTTTCTGTAACTGCTCCTTCTCAAGTGCTGTCAGCTCAGAAGTATTTATATCAAAGAGGCCTATTTTGGGGCAATATAGTCTGGTTTCCTTCCCTTGCTACAGGCATCTTATGAAATAATAAAAATTGGAACATAAACAATAAAGCCTAAAGCAAAGTCCCAACTCTCAGACAGGGCCATCTTCCCAACATTTGACATATCGCCATTCAGCGTTTACTGACCCGGAGGTTGTTGTGTTTTCAGTTCCATTCCTTTCGGCGTCTCGGGCACTGTGTGCACATGTGAAAACTAGATGAAGACCCAGCAGCCTTTCCAGTATCGTGGCTTCCAGTGGCAGCAAGAGAAGGAAGAAACACATCTCGCTTAACAGACAGGCTTCATACTTGAAGAATGCAATTCTCGTTTTAAAGTTAATTAAAACAGACCAACAGAGGGTCTGTATGTTCTGTTGCACTTTTTTGGGGGGGGGTTATCTCCTGTTAATCTTTTGTGAATTGAAAGGACCAAATCTGCAGCATCATATGCCATTGATTTCAAGAAGTGAGTAAGTTAAGATTATCTGTTTTTAAATTTCACGTGCATTCATTAACTTAAAAGACTGTGGAACACTGGGATGGCTTTTGGCCAAAGTGTCAATAGGGTAAATAATGAACATATTTGATTTATTCCTCTCAAGAGTCCCCAGGGATTCTGTTAAAGTTTCAACATCCCAGCCCTTCTCAGAGTCTCTTTTATTCTTTTCAGGTGTTACATATAAATATATTCAAGCTGGGTGTGGTGGCGCACACTTGTAATCCCAGTACTTTGGGAGGCGGAGACCGGAGGATCCGGGTTCGCGGCCAGCCTGAGCTCTCTCTCTCTTTCTCTCTTCCTGTCTCTCTCTCTCTTTCTCTCTCTCTCTACTTAGTGAGGCCCTCCGCAACTTCGTGAGAACCTGTTTCAAAATAAAGGATAAAAAATAGGGCCGGGGGTGTAGCACGGAGGTAGAACACCCCTGGGTTCAATCCCCGGTACCACAAAAAATAAATAAATAAATAAATATATTCAACCCTCAGTATCCATAGGCTCTGCATCCCATGAATTCAACTAGCTGCTGATAGAAAATATTCCAAAAATTATGACTGTACTGAATATTTACTGACTTTTTTCTTCTAGTTATTATTCTGTAAACAAAACAATATAACAACTATTTACACAGCATTTACCTTTTATCAGAAATTAAAGTAATTTAGTGATGATTTAAATCATATGGCAGGATGTACATGGATTATATAAATAAGAAATTGGAGTAGATTTTTTTATTGGTGGGAAGTCCTAGAACCAATCCCCCATACATATTGTGGGATGGCTATATACATAGAGATTAATATAAGTATGGGTACAAATGTGTGTGTGTCTTCTTGTCCCAAGAAGTGGTATTTTGAGAAGTCGTGGTGGGTATTACATCCTGCGTGATCTTGAGGGAGCTTTGGGACCACTCACATGCACAGTTCTCTACTCCCTTCTGCTCTAACATGGACATCTTAGGAAAATACTAGAAAGTCTCTGTGCTGGGTTTTGGAGTGCATGATTTCCTAGGGCTTTCAGAATGTGAGACTCAAAATGTGTTGCATGTGTGTGTGCAAACACATTCAAAGGCACAACTTGACACTCAGTCCCTTAATTGCTCCAGGCTTATCCAGCTCAGACAGAGGCTCAACCCCACCTGCTGGATACTTTCATGTGTGGAGTGCAGCTGATCTTAGTGGTTTGGCACATGATGTCCATTTCTCAGTGAAGGGCCATCCCTGGACAGACCCACCAGCAGGGTGAGGAAGAGAGGAGTGGGCATCGTGTCCCTGCAGCTGCAGCCATGGCTGGTCTGTGCTGTCATCATAATGCCCTGCCATTTATTGCTGTTGGGCTAAAGCACCAAGAAAGAAGGAGTGGGTGCAGAGGGCTGACTGAAATTCATGTGGAGGCTGTCCATTTATAAAATTCTATCTTTGTTTTATTGTGGTTATGAATGTGGAGTCCCAGTGAATGTTCATAATTGGTAAAATCTGTTTCAAGGGAGTTATGCCATAACTAATCCCCAAATCTGTCATTTACAGAAGGACAGAGCTGCATACAGTAGTTCCTTCTTGGCCTCTGCCTGAGGTCCCTCCTGTCCCCAGCAGATGCTCAGGTACCCATGAAGGTCTTGGTGGTGCTGTGGAAGACTTCTAGTGGCATCTACAGTGATTTCCCATGAATTCTAGCTGTGGCCAGTAGCAGTTACTGGCAGTGGGCGCCAAAAC
The DNA here is from genome assembly GCA_004027185.1 of Glis glis. Lineage (NCBI taxonomy): Eukaryota > Metazoa > Chordata > Mammalia > Rodentia > Gliridae > Glis > Glis glis. Next base: position 32,717 of record PVJS01014307.1, read on the forward strand.
TGGTTGTCGGAGCATCACATACAAACTGCCCAAGAGCTAAAAATAATGGGGCTTCGTACCACCTTTGCTTCTATTATTAGGGATTGCAGGCTCTCAAGGAAAGAAATGAGACCATATTAATTACTTCTAGTATGGTCAGTTAACCCTCACCGATGGCCTGCAGTGCTTGCCAGATGGAATGCCTTGTGTCATCTGAGGCGCTTGGGAAAGTGCTTCTAGCTGCTCCCCCCACCCCCATCCCATTTCCTGTGTCTACCAATATACAGGCTGCTGGGAGATTATAAAGCTTGACAGTCATAATAATAATAATAATAATAATAATAATAAATGGTCTTTTTATAGTGTTCAGTTAACTATGTGCATCAAGCAAGTCATGTTCACAACATATCCAAGTGTGTTAGTCGACCATAAAGGAAGTCCCTAGCATGTAAATTAGTCAATTGCCCATATCAGATAGATAGAATGGATACTCCTTGACTTACCATGGGTCAGATCCCTGTAAGCCTTCATTTAGCATAACTAGCCTATGAACATCATAGCTTAGCCTACTCTGCTTTAAAGTGCTCAGAACATAAAGTTAGTTTATAATTGGGAAAAATTATCCAGCACAAAACTCTTGTGAGACATGGTAACCATGCAAATGTGTGGCGAAGAAGCTCATCACCCATCACGAGCCTGGGGAAAGACCAACATTCAAAGTATGATTTCTGTTGAATGTATGATTTTCATATTATCATAAAATAAAAAATGCAAGTCAAGCCATCATAAGTCAGAAAACATCTGTATTTCTGTATTTTCTTATGTTCCCACATTATTATCATCATTATTATTATTGTTATTATTATTATTATTATTATTATTATTATTTGGCACAGGGGATTGAACCTAGTATGCTTTACCTCTGATCCCTTTTTTATTTTGAAACAGAGTCTCACTAAGTAGTTGCTGAGGCTGACCTTGAACCTGCGATCCTCCTGTCTCAGTCTCCCAAGTACTAGGATTACAGGCATGTACCACCAAGCCCGGCTATGTTCTTGCTTTATATTCTAAGTATAGATTCCCAAACTTACTGGCTTACCACTCTCTTTTCAGAAAAAAAAAATTACTCAATGCCCCTTTGGGGGTTTCCATTGCTTCTTTATTTACCAAAATTAAGTTCTTATATCTGAGTAGTAGTGTTTTTGAATTTTCCTTATGCATATCTATATTTTCTAATTTTTCTACAATTAGCATGGATTCTTCATGTAATAATTAAATGATGGCATTATTGTGTACAAAAATAGAAGTCACAAAAATAGAAGTCACATGAAATGTGTATTTTTAGCACTTGCTCTGCATTGGGAGATGACACATAGTTATTGTGTGTGTGTGTGTGTGTGTGTGTGTGTGTGTGTGTGTATGCATGTGTGTGTATAAATGTATGCATATAAAATGTACCTAGATTTAGAATGGTAGAAAAGCTGGAAATTAGTAATGTCCTAACATAAAGACCTAAAACTATTTAGAAACCTAAACTTACAGGAAAAGTTTTAAATATTAGTAATGGATTTTAGATATTTAATAATTTTATTTACTTATGTATTTTTTGTTTGTTTACTTGTTTGTTTGTTTGTTTGTTTGGTGGTGCTGGGGATTGAACCCAGGACCTTGGTCATGCTGGGCAAGTGCTCTACCATTGCGGGTGGTAGAGTGCTACACCCCCAACCTCAGGAGCTGAATAATTTGGCAAACTCATTTTTTTTGTGTGGAAGTGGGAATTGAACCCAGAGGCAGTCTACCTCTGAGCTACACCCCTAGAACTTTTTGTTTTGAAACAGGATCTCCCAAGGTTGCTGAGAGTTTCACTATATTGCTGAGGCTATCCTCAAACCTGCAGTCCTCCTGTCTTAGCTCCCATGTACTGGAATTACAGGGATGTGCCACCATGACCAGCTAACAAATTCATTTTATTGTTATTTTGGGGGGTAGACTTCTTAAAACAGTTCTAACACGTAGATTGTATTATGAAAAATGCGCCCCTCCTATGGTTTTGATATAGATCTGAAAACATCCTATGTTTAGTTTCTGCTTATGATAGTAATTATTTTTGAGACAAGAAGGCAGGAGCATGCCAGCACTATTTTGTCAGTGCCCCATTTCCTGGTTTTAATAATACACTTGTCTGTTCAATTCTTCGCTTCTTCCTCTCAATGTATATAGTTTAAAACTATCCTAATTTGTGAGGGCAGAAGTCTAAAAGAGTGCCATTATCACCATTATTTTAAAGTTCACATAAGAAGTGTTATCTAGTCCTATTAGTACAAGATACAAGCAAGGTATAATTATGAGAAAGGGGGAGACAAAAATACCATGGTTAGCATAGTGTAATTGCATAATGCAAACACACATTCAGCTGAGAAATGATTAGAAACAATAAAGAAACATAGAGAAGCAGCGAGTTACAAAGTTGGTATTCAAAATTCCATATCCCTCCTCTACTAGTAAATCATCATTTAGGAAATATGATAAAGTGATCTAACTTAAATTAGCAACCCAGAGATGAAAATAGTATGAATAAACTTAATAAGAAATACATATCACACACAAGGAGAATAACTCTAAAATGCACTGACTGAGATAAAAAGATGATTTTTATAAGTAGAAAGACAAATCATGTTCTTAGGTAGGTAAATTCAACATGATAAAATTTAAATATGAATTAAAATATCCAACAAAACTTTTGTGGAACTTGGGAGATACTACCAAAATACATCCAGAAAAAAATCTGAAAATTACTACTAAAATAGTAATAAAAAGGAGTAGGAACTACCCCTATGTAGAGAATAAAACATTAAGAAAGAACAGTATTTGAAATATTTCCATTGGAACATATTCAGAAACAGTCCTAGATACACACTGGAGATTTGGAGATTTGCATGTGCTTATGTTAACATTGCACATTGCTGGGAAAATATGAGTATTTCAGTCAGTAGTAATGATAATACATACATAATCTAGAAAAAGTATGAGTAGAGAGAATTCAAAGATTCATGCACAAATAAAACCATAGTAGCTTAAGAAAAGGTAGAATTTTAAATGTAACTTTAGAGTTAGGGAAGCCTGAGCATGATAAAAATGTAAAAGAAAGAAAGACGTAAAAGAAAAGGTGAGTTATCAAGAGACAGTCACTGCTGACTTTGGCCATGAGTCCTTTACTTGGTAACAAAGCAAATAACTCAGGAATCTTGGATAATGCTTTTGAAAGTTATTTGCTCTGTTTACTTCAGAGCACATGGAAATGGAATACACAACCCCTCATGCTAAGGATAGCAGAGCCCTATTTCTGGAGAGTGACCAAATGAAAAATCATACCAAGAAAAACCAGATCAACATTAGTTCCCCCACACACATCTTACTTGTATTTATTTATTTATTTATTTATTTATTTATTTATTTATTTTGTGGTACTGGGGATTGAACCCAGGGGCGGTCTACCTCCGCGCTACATCCCTGGCCCTATTTTTTATACTTTATTTTGAAATCAGGTCTCACGAAGTTGCGGAGGGCCTCACTAGGTAGAGAGAGAGAGAAAGAGACAGGGAGAGAGAGAGAGAGAGAGAGCTGAGGCTGGCCGCGAACCCTGATCCTCCGGTCTCCGCCTCCCAAAGTACTGGGATTACAAGCATGCGCCACCACGCCCAGCGATTTACTTGTATTTAAATGTAGACATAATGATTCACTATCAGAGTAAATCTTGGCATTACTTCAAGTAGAAATTATATGTGGGATGCAAGAAAGTTCTATTTTGCTTCCCCCACATTGATGAGTTATTTTTACTTTTTATTAGCATGAATTAATTATACATATTAATGGATACAGTGTGATTTCCCATCCATACACACAGTGGCACTGATCACATATGACCTCCCTCTCCCTTCCCAATCACGAGCAATCATGGTTCTCCTCTGACTTGTAGATATCTCCGGGCAGTTCAAACATCTTAACATTAATTTTTCCAATCCATGAACATGAGAAGTCTTTCCATCTTTTATTTTCTTCTTCAGTTTCTTTTTTATTCCTAAATATTTTAGTTTTTTGTTGCTATCGTGAGTGGCATTACTTTTATGATTTCTTTCTCAGCAAATTCACTTTTGGTATATAGAAGAGTTACTGATTTTTGTGTGCTGATTTTGTATCCTGCTACTTTACTGAATTTGTTTATCAGATATAAAAGTCTTTTGGTGGAGTCCTTGAGTTCCTCTATTTGTAGAATCATATCACCTACCAACAGGGATAATTTTACTTCCTTCCCATTTGTATCTTTTGTGTTTCTTTCTCTTGCCTAATTGCTCTAGTTAAAACTTCTAGGACCACATTGAATAAGAGAAGTGATAGTGGACTCCCTTTTCTTGTTTTTAGAGGAAATGTTTTCAGCTTTTCCTTATTCAGTATGATGTTGGCAATAGATTTGTCATATATAGACTTTATTGCATTGAGGTACAATCCTTCTATACCTAATTTGTTCAGGTCTTTTATCATGAAAGAATGCTGAATTTTATCAAATTATTTTTTGCAACTACTGAGATGATCATATAATTTTTATCCTTCATTCTGTTGATGTGATGTGTTATAGTTATTGATTTGCATATATTGAACCATGCCTGTATCCCTGGAATGAAAGCAGACTGATCATCATGAATGATCATTTTTATGTGCTATTGAATTCTATTTGCTAGTATTTTGTTGAAAAATTTTACATCTATGTTCAACGGGAATATTGGTCTATATATATATATATATATATATATTTTTTTTTTGTCTGGTTTTGCTAACAGGGTAATGCTGGCCTCATGGAATGACTGTGGGAGGGTTCCCTCCTTTTCAACTCTTCGGGGTAGTTTGAGAAGAGCTAGCAAAACTTTGGTAAATTCAGCAGCAGCAAAGTCATGTGATCTTGAGCTTTTCTTTTTTGGGAGACTTTTCATTACTGATTAAATCTCATTACTGGTTCCTGGTCTATTTAAGATATTTACGTCCTCATGATTCAATTTTGGTAGACCATATGTGGCCAGAAAGTTGTCCATTTCTTCTAGACTTTTTAATATGTTACCTTATGGTTTAATAGTAATCTCTAATGACCTTTTATCTTTGTGTGGTATTGGTTGTAATGTCTCCCTTTTCATGTCTAATTTTTATTTACTTGGGTCTGCTTTCTCTTTTTTTTTGGCTGGTCTAGCTAAAGTGTCAGTTTTATTATTTATTTATGTTTATTTATGTTTGGTACTGGAGTTTAAACCAGGAGCTACACCACCAGCCCTTTTTATTTTGAAACAAGGTCCTGCTAAACTACTGAAGGTCTTGCTAAGTTGCTGAAGCTGGCCTTGACCCTACAATCCTCCTGTCTCAGCCTCCCAAGTACTGGAAATGTAGGCATGCTCCACCAAGACAGGCCTGTTTATCTTTTCAAACTGCAAACATTTTTATTATTTTTAGTTTTTAATTTTACTTATTTCTGATATGATCTTTGTTATTTATTTCCATCTAATTTTGGACTTCTTTGGTTTTACTTTTCTAAATCCTTGAGATGCATCACTAGGTTGCTTATTAGGAATCTTTCTTCTTTCTGATGTAGGCACTTATCACTATATATAAACGTCCCTCTTTATACTGTTTTTGCTATATTTCATAGGTTTTGACATGGTATTTCGATCTTCATTTGTTTCAAGAATTTTTTTAATTTTATTTTGATTTCTCTGATGACTCATTGTTCATTCAAAAGCATGTGGTTCAGTCTCCATGTATTTCTATAATTTCTAAAATTTTTTTTGTTGTTGACTTGTATTTTTATCCCATTGGATACCAGATATGTTTTTAAATTTTTTGAATTTGTTAAGACCTGTTTTATGGCCTAATATGTGGTCTTATTCTGGAGAAAGTTCAATGCTCTGATGAAAAAAATGTATATTCTGCAGATGTTGGGTGGAATGTTCACTAAATGTCTGCTAAGTGCATTTGATCTATAGTATAGTTTAATTCTGATGTTTCTTTATTGAATTTTTATCTGGGCAATCTGTCCCTTGATGAAAGTGGGGTGTTGAATTTCTCTGTTATTATTGCTTTAGAATCTATCTCTCCCTTTGAATCTAATAGGGTAGGCTTTATAAAATTGAATACTCTGACATTAGGTATATATAAATTTGCAATCATTGAATTGATACCTTAATCATTATGTAGTGACCATGTATATGTGTGTGTGTGTGTGTGTGTGTGTGTGTGTGTGTGTGTGTGTTAAGTTACTGGGACTGAAGCCAGGGGCTTTCTATTTCTGAGCTACACCCCAGCCCTTTTTTAACTTTTTATTTTATTTAACTTTTTATTTTATTTAACTTTTTATTTTATTTAACTTTTTATTTTATTTACAGTGTTAAAAATATAAGACCTCAATGCAGTCTTTGGAAATTACATGTTTAATTTTACCACAATTTAGATAACTATATAAGGATATATGGAAAATAGGCTTCCAGCACATTTTATATACCAAAGAAAGATTAATTATGGGATGTAGTTTCTTTCTCTTCTCTCAGTCTTGGCTTTGAAAGAGAATTAAGTACAGTTGTCAAAAAGTACCCTTTGTATCTCTCCTAAATGCCACATCCTTGGGAAATCTAAGAAAATAGTCATTCGAATTGTTTCCTGTGGTCTGTGGTTCATATGAGGTTGAGAATACACACACATATCACATTCCACACATATACACACATCACAGGATATGTACAAATAGCATACACACACGCTTTATTTTATATGCATTAATTAGAAAAATCATTCTTTAAGTAACAATATTTGTGTGGTGGTAGTTTGGAGACCCAAAAGCAGTGTATTTGCTGGTTTTGAACAATAGAATGAGAGAGCAAATAAATTATAAGTTCTCTTAAGACAACATGTGTGGTTGGTATTAACCATACATTAACTGGCCATGTGCCTTTCAGCCAGCTTAGACATGTCTTGAACACAGAGTGGCCTCTAAGGTTTATTGGGTCCTTGGCTGAGGCTAAGGAGGGTCCAGGACGATTGGCATGATCTCTGCGTGGTACCAACCCCTCACCCATGCTCTGGGTTGATTGTTTACCTCCCCATGGACAGGACATTAGGCTATTAGTCACAAATGGCATGGAGTGGCTTTGGTGACATCATAGGGGACTCAGGGTGTGGCTTTCGATGCTGTTTGGGGAATTTAACTGCAAGTCCTGTGGTGAATAGGTTAGGAACAAGTCTCTGGGCTTTCTGTGAAATTGCATGTAATGACTAAAATGAACACCTAGCCAAAGCCATTCCTAATCAGTCACACAAAAGACAAGACACACAGAACAAATGTAATACACAGAAAGTGAGTCCTTTGGCATTGAACCCTGGAGGTAGCTCTTTAGAAGCTCTGGGTGTTTTAGATATAAGGAGGGTATTCAGGGACATGTCTGTCAACCCAATTTGCAGAATTTCCCTATACATTTAGACATGCCACCACAATTTAAGTTTCAAAGAAATTTCAAGTGTACTTACCAGAAAAAAAAATCTATGATTTTCATTTGCTAGAGCACTCTTTCCAAAGCTTTCACATTGTCAGAAAGGTGATTTTCTGTAACTTGTTTTACTGTTCAAATCCATTTTATTTCTGCCACCTGCTATTTTTCTCCTTGAATATTTTTTAGAAGCCATTTTTGGACCAGTTAATACTACCATATAATAAGAGCCTCACATCCTATGGTGTAATCGAGTCTGGGTTTGATAGTTCTGCAAATACACCATGAGAATCCATTGTGTGCCAATAGCTGTGATGTTTATTTTTCAAAGGAAGATGCTTAAGCCCAAGTTCTCCATCTGTTTGTTTAGGAATTTGTCCCTTTGTTATTGTGACTACATTTATATTTTTTCTTTTAGATGATAGCCTTCAGGGAAACAGGAATTTTGCCCTTGGGTTTTTTTTTTTTTTTTTTTTTTT